>CABHPQ010093061.1:1748-19434 GCA_902168405.1 Peromyscus aztecus
TTTATTCTGTATGTTTAGTGGTTTGATTATTATGTGGTGAAGGGACTCCTTTTTGGATCCAGACTATTTGGTGTTTTTTAAGCTTCTTGTATCTTTATAGGAATTTCCTTCTTTAGGTTGGGAAAGTTTTCATCTATGATTTTTTTAATATATTTTCTGTGCCTTTGTGTTGGTATTCTTCTCCTTCTTTTATCCCTATTATTCTTAGATTTGGTCTTTTCATGGTGTCCTAATTTACTGGATGTTTTGTGTTATGACTTTTCTGGCTTTACTATTTTCTTGGACTGACCAATCTATTTCTGCTATTGTATCTTCAATTCCAGAGACTCTCTCTTTCATCTCTTGCATTCTGTTGGCTATGCTTGCATTTGTAGTTCCTGTTCATTTACGCAGATTTTCCATTTCCAACATTCCCTCAGTTTGTGTCTCATTTATTTTCTCTATTTCAGTTTTCAAATCTTGAACTGTTTCCTTCACCTGCTTAATTGCTTTTTCTGGCTTTCTTTAGGGATTTATTGATTTCTTCAAATTTTTTGGTTGTCTTTTCCTCAATTTCTCTAAGGTAATTTTTTCTTTGTTTTTGTTTTTTTTTTTTTTAGAATAAAACAACTTTATTTCCATTAACTTACAAAATACAATACAGTTGATTCAAGGAGGCCATCACTTTCCAGTCCCAACACTACAAGCCTCAGTGAATATCTATACAGTTAGAACTCTTTCATGGCTATTCTGAAGCAATGGAGCTATTAGAAATAAGGTTTTGTCAGGGTCCTCATTTGCACTATCAATGTAAAGCCCATATCAATTTCTTCAGTTTGAACTTTTTGAATACATTAAACCATTTGCAATTCTGCATTGCCACCACACTTGGTTGAAGCCCTCAAAGAGCTTGACTGAACTCTGATTCTGGGCACACTCCAGAAACTGATGTCAAGAGAGCAAGGCCCATGAGATTGCTGGTCCAGGGGCTGAGATCTGTGGGGCTCCTGGTCAGTGATGTCAGGTCTTCTTGCAGGCTCAGCATTACCACCTCCACAGCATCACTGATGTCAGCTGGCAACCTGCAATTGAAAAGTTAAAAAATAGCAGACAATGCTTTAAGGACAACAATATTCAAACGCAAATAATTCTTTCATATCTGCAAGATATGCTTTTGTACAGTTTCCTTTTCTACAAGAGGGCCCATGTCTCAATCTCTCTGTATAAGACAGACTTAGATAAGGCACTCTTTTCCCATCCCTCTATACCGTACTTCTTCCACCAGTATAAGCTCCTGTGTATGGTAAGGACGGATCTTTCCATCCCGTATTTTACACTGCATTGTCCATGGGTTCATACTAGGCCCTATCATTGATTCTGTGGGCTTGCTGTCCAGGGAACTGACTCCCAGCAGGTGGCACTATGTGTGTTCTGGAGGCCTTTCCTATTCTGTGTGTGCATGCCTTACTCCCCTTTCCAGAACTGTGAGACATGGCTATTGTTCCAAGTGTTCTTTTCTCATATGTACCTAACTGTCTCTATTGAGTCAGGGAAGTTCCCAGGGTTGGGAGTTGTTAGTAAACCCAGATTAGACAATGAAGAAGCACTAACCCCCTGTTGGATCTTAGAGAAAATATTTGAGAATTTCCATGGAAAATTAGAGCTACTGCATGTAAGACTGACAAAGTAAAACTAAAAACCACCCAAAGAATCACAAATATAAAGAGAGAGAAGAGCCTGCAAGCCACATGAATTTTGCAAATTCATACACTGTCTTGTGGCCTACTGGTTCTTGTGAATTGAGAATCCATTTCCATGGGTGTCTTACCCTAAGAAAACCCATTGGGCAGGTACTCATACGCCAATCCAAGATGTGACTGCAGGGATCCCACCAGATACTTTGGATCTCTCTCTTCTCTCTCTCTCTCTCTCTCTCTCTCTCTCTCTCTCTCTCTCTCTCTCTCTTTCTTTCTTTCTGCCTTCTTCCTCACACACAGGTTTCCTTCATGGATGGCAGTAAATAACCAGGAACTGGGGAAACAAAAGGCTGTTATTTGGAAATGAGCACTGTCCAGCAGATGGGAGTTTGTGACTCTGGGCAAGAATTACCTATTCTGAGGGGCCTCTTTCCCTAGTAACTTGCTCCACAGACTATGAAAACGTGTAAGCTAGTTGCCTCTCTCTGGACTGAAATAGAGGGAAGAGTCTCAGCCAGGATGACAGAGACCCTACAAGCCAGGGCACCTGCAGAGAAATGAAGGTATCTTGACAACTCATGGGATAAATTTCTGGAGTTGGAAAATTGCACAGAATGCTTGACATCTGCACAGACACTCAGATCACATTTTCACAGAAGTGTCTCTAAGTTTGTTTGCCAAGTTTTGGTGGTTCCCTGGGCTTGGTGCCCAGAGACCCTGATCGGATTGCACATAGGGAAGCCCACACCTTCTCTGAGACCCGGGTCACCTATACTCTCATCCATTCACACTTTCACACTCCTTCCTGAGTTTGTCTTCTTGACTGCATCAGAGAAAAGGGAGGGTGAGGAATGAGAGAAACAGAAGGAAATCCACAGATATCTCAGTGAGAAATGTAAGTAACTCTCCAGCCCTGGGACACAGATGACATCATGAATGAGTAACCATGCTGCCTTCGTGAACACTCCCTGTGAGCTCGGCCCATGTTGGGTCTTTGCACTCATCATCTGCCACTCTCACAGTCAGGCAACATGAAAACCCCTACTGCCCATCCAGTCTGCATACCTGCCTGGATGTGGCAAAGCTGGGGATTGAACCCAGGGAGTCTGACTTCTGGACTTATTCCTCATACCAGAGCTGAATTCCATCAGCTGGAGGGAAGGAACCTGAACAGAGTGCCATGGTCCTCTCAACTACCCTTGCATATGCTACTATCTCTATGACAGAGGGGGCAGGATCACTGTACAGTATGGTTCTGGGAGTCTCCTGTGTCAGTTTGTGTCATAGCATAGGCCAACACTGAAAAGAACATAAAAGTGTGAACCTGGCTTCTCCCCTTTACACTTGGAAATACTGAATCTCGGAAGGGGAAAGACTGGTAAAAGACAGTGTCTTAGTTAGGGATTCTGTTGCTGTGAAGAGCCAACTTGACCACAGCAACACTTACAAAGAAAAACATTTAATGTAGGATGAATACAGGTCCAGAAGTTTAGTCCATTAACATCATGCTGGGAAACATGGAGGGATTCAGGAAGATATGGTACTGGAGAAGGAGCCAAGAATTCTACATTAGATTGGCAGGGTAAAAGTGTGATACTGAGCCTGTATTGTGTACTTGAAACCTCCCAGTAACACACTTCCTTCAACAAGGCCACACCTCCCAATGTTGCCACTCACTATGACCCTATTGGGAACACTTTCATTCAAACCACCACAGACGGCATCACCAGAAGAAGCTGCACCAAGCCGATTGTTTGCTCTTATTCTCTAAAGTCTATCTCCCAACACTACTCTCAGTATTCTCAGGGCATGGATTCACATGGTGACAACAAATACTTCGGGGCCTGCTGGGTGATGGATAGATTGGGCCTTTAGCACTCTGCTCTCCACCTTACCCACCAGTTCCTCCCCAGGCTCAGCACAAACAACTCTATCTGGATGTTCTCCCATGGATCCCAACCTCTAAGGCTATGGGATACTGCAGACACTGCTGCGGTTGCAGCTTGGCCCTGGGGCCTTGTACACAAACTGAGTTGGCAGAAAAACTGGAAATAGATGTCCTGAGGGTTGGCTAGCAGGCTGAGGATAGATCAAATTCCGTGGAGAGAGGCCACTGACAATTGCAAGATTTGGGATGGGCTCTTAGTATGAGGATTTGGGGTCTGCAGAGGATCATGGGAAAGAAGACAAATGGAGTATGAGTGAGAGAGGTTGATCGTGGAGAATGCATCTCAGATTGTCTTATATCTGCCTTGAAGGTGCCCCGAGAATCCCCTGCTTCCCAGTTAGAACTCCCTAAATTTCAATGAAGATGTGACATGAGCATTCTTTGAAGAACCCTGTTAGGTTCTGCATCTTTGGGTGGTGCATCCCCATGTGTCCCACCCTCCCATTTCCCCTCACACATATTCCATCTATGATCTCTTCCTGCTTTAGGATCACAAGTCACCATTTTAGCTTGAAGAGGTCAAGGTCCCCTAATCTGAGACTCCAAGATCCACATACTTACTGAGGTCTGACAACAGGTAGGGGAATAAATCTTGAGAACTATAGAACTTGTAGTTGCCATGGATGACAAAGGTTAGATCCTACGTGGAGAATTCTGTTACTTCCCAGCTAGCAACAGTGATCCTAAAAATAAGACTGGGTGGGGAGTCCCCGCTTTAGACAGAAGGAGAGTATCCAACTGCCCCAAGGATTAACAAAGCAGCATCACAATCTTTCCAGAGGACACTTGGAGCATAAGTTTGCTTAGATTAAGGTGAGACAAGAAGCTGTCCTACAGAGAAGACTAGATGAGGGATTACTAACCTTGATCTAAGCTGAGATGCACTCTCTGAGGACCTGGATCTCTCTGATTAAGTTTCACTTGATCATGTTCCATATGAAGACCACACCTGTGGAAGCATGAATGTAATTGGTCACCATAATCTCCTAAGGAGTGGCACTGTTAGGACATGTGGATTTGTTGGAGTGAGTATGGCATATTTAGAGGAAGGGTGTCAGTGTGGGGTCAGGCTTTGGGGTTTCCTATGCTCAAGATACCACCCAGTGTCTATGTTGTCTTCCTGTTACCTGTAAAATGTAGGACTCCCAGCTAGTCCTCCAGTACCACATCTGCCTTCATACCACCATGCTCCTTGCCATGATGATAATTGGTCTGAACCTCTCAAACTGCAAGCAAGCCCTCTCCATTAAGTGTTTTCCTTAGAAGAGTTACCATGGTCATGGTGCCTCTTCACAGCAACCGAAACCCTGAGACAGAAGTTGATACTGGGAGTGGGGTATTGCTGTGATAGGCCTGACCATGTTTTTATTTGTAGGAATTTGTAGTTTGGTACTTTGGGTTTGAAAACAGTGGAATGCTTTAAGCACTGCGTAATATGCCATACAAAAGAAGCATGGAAGTCAGAGATGTTAAGTGTTATTTGAACTGTCAGGGGCTCACTCAAGAGGTTTCAGAGGTGAAGAATTTTAGTATATTGCTAGAGATCATTTTTATGGTATTTTGATAAAGAAAATGGCTGCCTTTTGCCCTTGTCCAAAGAGTCTATCTGAGGCTAAATGGAAGAGTTTTTTTATGAATTGCACTGGTAAAGGAAGTAAAAAACAGCCTTAGATAGACTCTGTTGTGTGGTTACTAGTGTTCATGCTTGTAAAGATATATAATGAAAAGGAGCAGGCTGAGCAGGGTAAACTGTGAAACATAAATGGGGAGGAGAAAAAGAGCATCAGGAAGTTGAATGGAGCCACAGCAACTGCTGCAAGCCACAGGAAAACGTAATGGAATTCAGCTGCTATCACAAGAGCTACTACCTGAAAAGTTCAAGGACTTCTCCAAAGGTCAAGCCATGGCTTAAGCAGTCTTGGTGATATTTTATCAGGCGAGAAAGGAGCTAGGCATGAGAACAGAACTGAAGCTGTGTAGATAGGATTTTATCCCAGAGGAATAAAGTAGACAGACTAAGAGCTTGGTATACTTTGATTCTTTTTCCGAAAATAATTCATGCCATTCATAGCTTCTCTTCTGGGGCCCTGGGAAGAAGATTATTAAGGCTGGACCATAATAATATTTGAGAAGCAACTCTTCAAGGAAATAAATGGATTTAGCAATGGAATATGGGGAGTAGTGGAATCAGGACAAGATCCCACCCTGCTAAATTTCCAATTTGTGAAAAGGAACTTTGAGCTGAGTGTGGAGGGGCACACCTTTATTCCCAGCACTGAGAAGGCAGAGGCTGGAGCATCTCTCTGGTTGAGTGTAGCCTCATCTGCAAGGCATGTTTCAAGACAGCCAATCTTAGACAGTGAAGGAAAGAAAACTGGTAAAGAGGCAATTGAGGCCAGTTGCTGGCCAGCAGGGAAAACTCCTGCAAGCAGGCTCCCCCACCAAAACACCCAGTGGACCCTGCAACACCCTAATTGTCGTGCTAGAAACCCCATCCAATGACTGAGGGATCTGAAAGCAGAGATCCATGGCTAGGCCACGGATGGAGCTCTGGGAGTCCAATTAGCGAGAAAGAGGAGGGTCTATATGAATGAGAATTGTTGAGACCAAGGTTGGATAAAGCACAGGGACAAATAGCCAAATGAATGGAAACACATGAACTGTGAACCAATGGCTGAGGGGCCCCCAACTAGATCAGGCCCTCTGAATGGGTGAGACAGTTGATTGGCTTGAACTGTTTGGGAGGCATCCAGGCAGTGGGACCGGGTCCTGTGCTCATTGCATGGGTTGGCTGTGTGAAACCTGGGGCTTATGCAGGGTCCTTGGCTCAGCCTTGAAGGAGGGGACTGGCCCTACCTGGACTGAGTCTACCAGGTTGATCTCAGTCCTCAGGGGAGGCTTTGCCCTGGAGGAGGTGGGAATGGGGGGGGGAGACTGGGGAGAAGGGGAAGGGGCGGGAGGGGGGAGAACAAGGGAATGTTCACTAAATACCTACATAAAGAAGTTGGAGAAATCTCACACTAGTGACTTAACAGCACACCTGAAAGCTCTAGAACAAGAAGAAGCAAAGTCACCCAGGAGGAATAGATGCCAGGAAATAATCAAATTGAGAGCTGAATTCAATAAAGTAGAAACAAAGAGAAGAATACAGAGAATCAATGAAACAAAGAGTTGGTTCTTTGAGAAAATCAACAAGAGAGACAAGCCCTTATCCAAACAAATCAAAAGGCAGAGAGAGCATGCAAATTAACAAAATCAGAAATGAAAAGGGAGACATAACAACAGACAACGGGAAAATCCCGAGAATCATCAGTTCATACTTCAAACACCTGTCCTCCACAAAATTGGAAAATCAAAAGAAATGGACAAATTTCTGTATAGGTACCACATACTGAAGTTAAATCAAGACCAGATAAACAATATAAATAGACCAATAACCCCTTAGGAAATAGAAACAATCATTAAAATTCTCTCAATCAAAAAAAGCCCAGCACCAGATGGCTTCAAAGCAGAATTCTACCAGATTTTCAAAGAAGAGTTATGTGGTGATATTTTAATTGTGCTAAAGTGTGGTTTTATTTGTATATTAATACATAAAGTTTGCCTGGAGATCAGAGGTCATAGTGAACCAGGAACAGAAGTCAGGCACTAGACATCAAAATACCTAAAAATCCAATTAAAAATTGGGCTGCAGAGCTAAACAGAGAATTTTTAAAGGAAGAATCTCAAAAAGTTGAAAGACATCTGAGGAATTGCTCAACACTTTTAAACATCAGGAAATGCAAATCATAATGACTCTGAGATACCATCTTATACCTTTCAGAGTGGTGAAGATCAAAAACACTGAAGACAGCTTATGTTGGAGAAGATGTTGAGCAAGGGGAACACTCCTCCACTGTTGGTGAGAGTGGAAACTCATACACCCACTTTGGAAATCAGTATGGCAGTTTCTCAGAAAATTGGGAATCAATCTACCTCAAGACCCAGCTATACCACTCTTGGGCATATACCCAAGGAATGCTCAATATACCACAAGGACACATGCTCAACTATGTTCATAGCAGCATTATTTGTAATAGCCAGAAACTGGAAACAGTATAGATGCCACTCAACTGAAGACTAGAATAAGAAAATGTGGTACATATACACAATGGAGTACTATTCAGCAGAGAAAAACAATGACACCATGAAATTTGCAGGCAAATGGATGTAATAGAAAATATCATTCTGAGAGAGGTAACCCAGACTCAGAAGGACAAACATGGTATGTACTCACTCATAAGTTGATACTAGATGTAAAGAAAAAAGATAACCAGACAACAACCCACAACTCCAGAGAAGCTAGGTAACAAGGAGCACCCAAAGAGGGATGCATGAACTGCCCTGGGAAGGGGAAATAGATGAGATCTCCATGAGAAAACTGGGGATGAGGGGTGGGCAATGGAGGGTAGGGGATGAGAGCATAAGGAAATGGGATGGTTGAACTGGAACAGGGATGGAGTGGGAAAGCAATGAAAGAGATACCATCATAGAGGGAGATATCATGGGGATAGAGAAATGCACTGCTTGGGAAGTTGCCAGGAATCTCCAAGGATGACCCCAGCTTGGACTACTAGAAATAGTGGAGAGGGTGTCTGAACTAAACTGGCTTACCCCAGTGATCAAACAGGTGAATACCCTAACAGTCATCAAAGAGCTTTTCTCCAGTGACTGATGGGATCAGATGCAGAGTTCCACAATCAAACACCAGACAGAGCTCCAGAAGTCCAGTCAAAGAGAGAAAAGAGGGATTCTATAAGCAAGTACATCAGAATAATGATGGGGAAATCTGCAGAGATGACCAAACCTAACTAGTGGGAACTCATAAAAGTTGGGTCAATGGCTGTGTAGCCTGCATGGGACTGGACTAGGCCCTCTGCATGGCGAGACAGTTGTATAGCTTGATCTTCTTGGGAGGCCCCCTGGTGGTAGAGTCAGAATCCATCCCTGGTGCATGAGCAGGATTTTTAGAGCCCACTACCTATGATAGAACACCTTGTGCAGCCTTGAGGCAGGGCGAAGGGCTTGGACTTGCCTCTACTGGATGTGCCTCCCCATGGGAGGCCTTCCCTTCTTGTGGGTAGGAGTGGGGGTAGGATGGGACGGAGAGGCTGGGGGGTAAGAGGAGGGAAGAGGGGGATCTTCGAGTGATGTGTAAAATGAATGGAAATATTTTTCTTAATAGAAAAAAACTTTTTCAAAAAAAGATTTTAAAAAAGAGGCAATTGAATGAGGGGGCCATGTTCCAGCACCTGTAAGTGGCAGAACTTGGCAGTTTTGGCCATGTGGTTCTGACTTTAGAGTTGAGGACAGAAGAAAGGGGTTATGGAATTTGTCTCTGAGCCTAAAAATGCCACTAAGACGAGTCATGTGTCAGGGGTTCACTGAATGTAGGCCTAGTAGAGAGGCCATTGTGTGATGCTGTGAAGTTGAAGCCTGGATTGCCCTGAAGAACCCAAAATGGTAGAGATGCCAGAGTCATGGGATACCCGCTGAGGGGAGCAGATTAAGGGAGAGAAATCAGCCCAAGAGAAAGGTGTATTGCAGTCAACAAAGCTGAAAGAAGTTGGCGATCTGAAGAGTGTTTTGACATCAGACATGGAGATGCAGGGTTTGTAATCTTCCCACATGGTTTTTCCCCTGCGTTTCCTTGCTATCCTCCCTTCTCTGCACTTTAGAGTGCTAATGTATATCCTTTGCCATTATATAATGGAGGTATGTTATGTGCTTCTTGATCTTCATTTTTACAGGTGATTACAGTTAAGAGATTGCATGAATCTCAGAAGAGACTTTGAATTTGGACTTCTAAACATTGTTGAGACTGTGATAGACTGTGGGAACTTTATAAGTTGGACTAAATGCACTTTGTATTATGATATTGTTACAAGCTTTTGGGAGGCAGGGAGTGGAATGTGGTAGTGAATGTAATTGGTAATCATAATTTTATAAAGAGTGACACTATTAGGATATGTGGCTTTGTTGGAGTGAGTAGGTCCTTGTTGGAGAACGTGTGTCACTGTGGGGACAGTTTTAGAAGTTTCCTATGCTCAGGATCCCACTCAGTGTCTCAGTCACTTCCTGTAAGCTACAAGATGTACAACTCTCAGCTAGTCATCAAGTACCTCATCTGCCTTCTACCACCATGCTCCCCACCATGATAATACTAGACTGAACCTCTAAAATTGTAAGTGAGCCCCCTTGATTAAATATTCTTTTAGGAGAGTTGTGATCATGGTGTGTCCTCACAGCAATAGAAACCATAAGACAGCAGACCTCACATTGGTTGTCACATCCTGGATAATCATAATGCATCCTATTTGACTGTGGTATCTGACTGGAATGGTTGGACTCATCTCTTGTGATAAGGGTATATAGGAGATCACTTGGGATGATCACCCAGAAAGAAGGCTGTGTGTATCATGTCATCTCTACTTGCTCTCATGAGAGGCACTCATGGGGCTTAGGAGGAAAATCCTCCAGAATGACGAGCTAGCAGCAAGAGGACAGTATGCCAGGAGAGGAAAGTATTGCCTTCCCTTTCTTGGGCAGAGCAAATCCATTGAAGCTGGTGTCAGAGAAACACTGATGGTTATGGAATCTCCTGGAGCAAGCATGGGATCATGCTGAATCAGTAAAGAGGACTTCCTGGATGGCCTTGCAAGGAAGATAGCCTGTTCCTGACATGTACCTCTCATTCCCATCATGTCCTATAGGTATTTAACATTCTAAAACTCTAGCTTAAGAGCCAGGGGTTTCCTTCAGCTACCTCCTGCTTGGGACACCCCAGGGAGCTTAGCTCATGGGTCTCAAAATATGATCACATCAGTGCTCAGGCTAACATACCTGAGATGATATGGGAAATACACTCTGCCCCTGACCAACTCAGCACATAAACTAGCCAGTCCCTGAGCAGGAAAACCAACCAATTCCTGAGCACAAAATCCAACCAATCTCTGAGCTTGTTCAAACTCAGGGATTGAAATCCAGCAAATTCCCACCCTGAAAGTCTTCACCCTGGAAAAATGCCACCCCTATAAAAACCATATAAGTCCTGTACCTGTTCAGTTTGAAGCTGCCTTTTTCTACCTTTGCAGAGGCAGCTGTTCTTGGATTCCTCCCTCACAATAAACCTCTTGAATGAGGTTTGGGTGACAGCCTTCTTTCCTGGGAGTTGAGAGGGCCAGGGAAGTAACAACTTTCACCAGAGCAGGAGCAGAACTGCAACATTTCTGTGCAGAAACTCTCTTCTTAGCAGAGTGGAGCAGGGAAGTATTGGCTCTCTTGATGAGAAGCAGAACTACTACATTCCTGTGGGAAAACTTCACTCACCAGAACAGAGCTGTAGGTATTGCCCGGCTTCTGACAACCAGGATACCTTTCCCTTCAGAGCTATAACACTTACAGGTATAGCCTGGCTTCCGATGGCCAGGATACCTTTCCCCTCAGAGCTGTAACACAAACATACCTGAGATGTATATTTCCAGGGGCTCACTGGACTTAGACCACATATAGGGACAATTTTGGTAGCCATAACACCTAAACTTTCCACTGCAACTGGTTGTCACAGAATCCATATGGAAAAGAGCCTATACCTGCCCAGTAGATTTATGTGCTGTGAGTCCAGTGGCCTGCAGAATGCCTCGTCTTCCTTGGTCAGAATGATTCTGTCATATCTCTCCTGTGAGCACACTGGAATATCATGTTCCTTCCTGAGGTCACCAGAGAACTGGACAGGGCTGACAGGGCTGAAGAAGAATCCTACAAAGAAGAAAGCAGTGTGTTACACGTACCCATACAGCCCACCTTGTCCCCATGGGTTGCTCAATGGGAGAGAAACACCCATGAGAATAGACACCTTTAATGAAATTAGGAACTTGATCTGGGAACCTAATATGTCCTCTTACCTGTCAGCACCAAGTCCATAGTATCACTGTTCTCAGCCAAGAAGGAGTCTTCTAAGAGAAACAGGGATATTGCCTGACATTGGGATCATTTAATGAACAGTATGAGGAACTCATCCTTCTATCAAAGCATCATTTGGACTGCTCTATGCCAGAATATAGGCTTTTATTTTGTAAAGAGAATTCCAGAAAACTGAGTATCACTCTCATGAGATAGTCATGCGTCTCCCTTGGGAAACCACAGATCCTGGCTCAGCCCTGAGGTCAGGCATTGGGAGGGTCCCCAAATAAAAATCAACTGCTTTGTCATAGGACATCAGGCTTCAGATTCTGGAACTCTGACCCAGGATCTTTTTCAGTTTCACAGCATCAACTAACATCTGCCATTCTCTATTCCTGCTCTCAAGAGATGACCCTTTGTCCTTAGTGAGTAGGGGAGATCAGACAGCATAGACACACTAACATGGAAGTACTGGGTTCCTGAGGCAGAGAATCATCCCTAGAAGACAGTTAGCTCCCTGTGAGAGGTTTCTCCCTGATGACTGAGTAGGCCCTCTCTTCCACAAACACCTTCAGAGTTCCTGAGGTATCGGGATAGAACAGTGCCTGGCTGTGGAATATAAACCCCCACCTCCACAGTAGTATGTGTTCTCACCATCTTCACATCTTAACAGGCCAGAGAAAAGCTGAGAGAATTGTAGTCATGGCACCTCCTCCTGTGGCTACAACATTGCAGGTGGGACAGAGCCTACACAAATGGGAAGACACACGGAATATGGCCTTTAGATGATGATATCTCACTTGTATCACAATGCTGTCATTTCATCAGCTTCACAGAAAGAGGAATTGCCCTCTTCAGTCAACTGGCTTTAGTTTCCAAAATACTTCAGCTCAAGCAGCATCTTGATTGTTTGTTTTTAGAAACAATCTCATGAAGCCCATGCTGTTCTCCAACTCATGATCCTGATCCTTCAGCCTCCTGTGTGCTAGGATTATAGGCCAGTGATGAACTCATCTTTCATTACAGAAGCAGCAGTTCCATGGAATCTATCTCTGTCTGAATGATTTCATGTCATAAATGGCCAGAAATTAGCAATAAGTAGTCCTGGTGTCTTCCTGAGAAGTAGCTTTCCAGCTGAGAGTAGTCTCGAAGTTGCCATTCCCTTTCAGAGTCTTCAAACCAGGTCACCTTCACCCATTCATCCAGACCATCCTCATGGGGTTGTGAGGTCATAATCATGGCCAGTTTGCTCCCCAGCCCTTGAGTTGTTTTGAAGATGTGTGAATTTTCCTGAAGATTCATAAACATTGCGTACTCATCCAGATGAGAAATAACTGAGAGAAACAATTACACAAATCCACCAAGCCAGGCTTGGTGAAGGAATTAGTTTCATTGTATTAGTATGACAGGAGAATTAGCATCTGTTTAATTTCTACCTCACTAAAGAAAAGATTTTCCCCAGCATCCTTTAACTATCTATCTGCTATCTGCCCTTGGTGAGAAGTGGGAAATGCTGACATTCTACATGAAGGTACAGATAGTGGTCCCAATCTCATATGCATTGCCTTTAGGCTATCATAGGTGCTGGAAGGTCAAAAAAGCAAGTGTCAGCCCACAGCAGGGAAAGGTGCATATTGATGTTGCAGGGAGGATGCAAAGCAAACTTTGCAGCTCACGTGGACCTTCTGTCCTGGAGATGCGCACCGAGGAGATACACAGGGAGACAGAGAGGAAAACAGAGCTGTTCTCATGGTGCTCTGGTTTTATGTTCACTTTGATGACGTGTAACCCTGAAGGTTCCTCCTCCACTTCTTATTGATACAAACCACCCCCATATACCAAGAAGCAACTTTCTCACCTATAATTCTCTCTTCGGTTCCCCATATTTCTCCATGAAGTTGAATATCCTTTATTTTCTTTTTGTCAATTATTCTGATCTTGTATGTATAAGTATTTATTTATATCTGCTTTGTTATTCTAAAACATTACTCCTTGGTACCACACTACAGCTCAGTTGATGATGTTTGCATCTATGAACACTTGCTATGATCCAGCCTTAAATAAATCTGGCATAGGTATTTGTACCTATGAGTGAGTTCAGCATTCAGATAATAAAGACAGGATGATCATTCGTGCCACACAGTGAGTTTAATATCAGCCTGGGATTATCAGACCATGTCTAAAAACAAACAAGTGAATGAACAAAAATCAGACACCTACACTGCACAGTAAATCCCAAACTTTTCCTTACATCTGCTTCTAAGGAGACATGCTCATCATCTTTCAGACACAGCAGCACCCAAGCCCTTGCGTCTTATTCATTCTTGTGTCCCGTCATGAACAGTATGACACATACTATTTCTTTCCTATTATTCATGGACACTTGTTTTCTCTGACCTGAGAGGATGTGGTGGGCTAACCCTGTGAATCAGTCAGACTTGCAATCAGTGCTGTGAGCTCAGTTAACACCATCCTCCCCACAGACATCATTCTCAGCAAGAAAAAGTGCTGCCCCCTCCTAGTGGGATGAGGTCCATGTGATGAAATTCTCTGAGATGATATGTGGCCTCAACAGATGGCATCCCATCTGGTTTCTCTGATCACACACACTGCATATTCAACCACAGCAGTAGAAGCATGCCCCTAGTAAGAAAGCAACTCTCCAGGAACTTGGTTCCATGTTTATCCCCCAGTCATGCCTCTGGGCCACCTCATTCATGGTTCATTATTCATGTATTATTGTCACTTGAGGTTCAGCTAGATGACCTCTGCTGGGTTAATCCTGCAATCATGTGTCCACTAGTGTGCTCCCTACTGGAGACAGCTCTTGCTGCTCATGAGGGGAAGAAGCAGCCTCTTTACTAACTCAGCCTCGGTCTTAGGCAGGTTCTCAGTATATAGGTCTTGAAGGTGAGCTCACAAGGGTTATTTGAATTACTTCCTTGGCAGCACTTACACAGTACTTTGCAAACATGGCTGGTTGGAATAGTGATTTCCTGCCATTTCCCCATGGGTACAGATTTCAGATGGTTTTGGTCTTAGATTATGATAAGTCTCTGATGTTGTACATCTTGTGTGATATATGTGTAGTCTCCATAGCCCAGTATTTCCTGAACACTCCTGGATTGTCAGTGACTTTAAAATTCTACCTTTCTTACAGCAACAGTGGTTATCACCTGGAAATGAAGTAGAGAGACTAGTGACCTTTCTCTAGTAGATACTGGATTTTCCATTCTCATGACGTATTTCTGGAATTCATAAATGGCTCAGATGACAAAATTGGGGGGAAACATTTTTTAGTAAACAAGTTTTCATAAACTGTACTTGTACTGACTTTCACACAGTCACTATGTTCCTTGAAAAAGTTTCCTGTATATTTTATAATTATAATCTTAAGCTTTACATCTTCACGAACTTAGCAAGGATAAAGTGGAGTACATGTGGCATAGAAAATACAGATGTCATTCCATTTTTCTAGGGTAAATATATCTATTTATGCAAAATAAGAGTGCTTCCACTGGTTCTTTGTAAATCCATTTGCAATTAATGAATCCTGGTCCCAGTTTTGACATTAATGAACACATCATTATTTCTCATCAATTTATCTTTCTCCATCTGTATTAGCAAACATGTTTCACTTTTACTTTTTCTGGATAGAAAGTAGCAGGTTGTTGGTTAAAATTCTAAAAATCAACTTTGATTCATGGAATGAACCTGTGTTGATCATGTCTGTCATTCCTCTTACATAGCAGGGTGTTACCTGATAATATTTAGTCTTGGACAGTATCTCTAACACCTTTTGAGGTCCATGCCTATCCTAGTTCCCTCATGTAATAAGATACTGAGATTCTAGTTAAAACAAAGTGCAAGCCTGGGAAAGTTTGGTTCACTAGTTTTGTGAACATGTGTGTTTTTATGGATAAGCATTGCCAGAAGTATATAACATTTACTAATAGAGTTATCAAGACCTCTTTGGTGTCCAAATGAATGAGAATCATGGTGAGAATTGTACATGCTCACAGAGAGTTCATTAACCTGTCTATCCATGAATTTCTTTTTTCGTTAGTTTGTTTGTTTTGGTTTTTTTCAGAAGGTTTTCTTTTTTATTGTTTTATTATATTTTATGCATTTTACATACCAACCACAGATCCCCCTCTCATTCCTCTTTATGCTCCTTCTCAGGCTCCCCTCTACCCATCCCCTCCTCCAAAAGAGTAAGGCCTTCCATGGGGAGTCAGCAAAGCCTGATATATTCAGCTGAGGCAGGACCAAGCCCCTCCCCATTGCATCAAGGCTGAGCAAGGCATCTGACCACAGATAATGAACTCCAGAGAGCCAGCTTATGCACCATGGAAAGATGCTGATCCAACTGCCAGGGGCCCCTCAAATAGACCAAGCTACAAAACTGTCTCCCATGTGCAGAGAGTCTAGTCTGGTCCCATGCAAGTTCCACAGCTATTAGACTAAAGTTTGTGAGTTCCTATGATCTTGGTTCAGTTGTCTCTGTAGATTTCCCCATCACGAGCTTGACCCCAACCCTTGCTCATATAATCTCTCTTCCCTCTCTTTGACGGGCTCTGGGAGCTCAGTCTGGTTCTTGGCTGTAGACCTCTGCATCTGCTTTCATCAGTTACTGGATAAAGGCTCTATAATGGCAGTTGGTATTCACCAATCTGATTATGGGGGTAGGCCAGTTCAGGCACCCTCTACACTATTGCTAGTAGTCTAATCTGGGGTTGTACTTGTGGAGTCCTGGGAACTTCCCCAGCACCATTTCTCCATAACCCCATAATGTTTTCCTCTATCAAGATATCTCTTTTCATTGCTCTCAGACTCTATCCCTCCCCCAGCTTGACTATCCAATTCCCTTATGTTCTCATCCCCCATTCCTTCCCCTCTATCCCCCTCCCATTTCTGAGTTCACTAATGGGGATCTCATTTGTTTCCCCTTCCCAAAGCAATCCATGCATCCCTCTTTATGGTGCTCCTTGTATCCTAGCTTCTCTAGAGCTGTGGGTTTTAATCTGATTATCTTTTTTTTTGTTTGTTTTGTTTTTTTGTTTTTTTTTTTTATTTTACAACATAATTCAACTTTACATATCAGTCATAGGTTCCCCCGTTCTCCCTCCTCCTCCCCCTCCCCCCCCCCCGCCCACCCCCATTTCCATCCCCTCCAAGGCAAAGACTCCCCCGAGGATTGAGATCGACCTGGTGGACTCAGCCCAGGCAGGCCTAGCCCCCTCCTCCCAGGCTGAGCCAAGGGTCTCTACCAAGCCCCAGGTTTCAAACAGCCAACTCATGCACTGAGCACAGGACCCGGCCCAACCGCCTGTATGCCTCCCAGACAGATCAAGCCAATCAACTGTCTCACCCATTCCGAGGGCCTGATCCAGTTGGGGGCCCCTCAGCCATTGGTTCGCAGTTCATGTGTTTCCATTTGTCTGGCCACTTGTCCCTGTATTCCATCCATCTCCTGTCCCAACAACTCCCGCTCACACAAACCCTCCTCCTTCTCCCCAACTGGACTCCCGGAGCTCCACCCAGGGCCCGACCGTGGATATCTGCATCCAGCTCCCTCAGTCACTGGATGGGGCCTCTAGCATGACAATCAGGGTGTTTAGCCATCCTATCACCAGGGTAGGTTTGATCGGGCTACCCCTCGACCATTGCCAGCAGTCTACTGTGGGGGCATCTCCGTGGATTTCTGTGGGCCTCTCCTACACTCTGCTTCTTCTTATTCTCATGTGGTCTTCATCTCTCATGAACATTCCCTGTGTTCCCTCTCTGTTCTTGAGCCAGTCGGGACCTCCCGCTCCCCCAAGTTCTCATTCCCTCGCCCCCCACCCCTCACCACCCCCACTCACGTCCAGACAGTTCATGTAGGTCTCATCCATTTCTCCGTCATTGGGTGATCCCCGTGTCTCTCCTGGGGTCCTGCTATCCAGGTAGCCTCCCTGGTGTTGTGAGTAGCTGTCCAGTCATCCTTGTTCCGCCACTAGTATTCTCCTATGAGTGGGTGCATACCATATTTGTCTTTCTGAGTTTGGGTCACCTCACTCAGGAGGATTTTCTCTAGATCCCTCCATTTGCCTGCAAACCTCATGATGTCGTTGTTTTTCTC
>CABHPQ010093062.1:0-16958 GCA_902168405.1 Peromyscus aztecus
GATTGTTCATTCCTGTTATTTTTTGGTGGTAGTGTGTGTGTGTGTGTGTGTGTGTGTGTGTGTGTGTGTGTCCTTCTCTTCTTTGGGGTTTACTGCTGTGGCATTATCTATTGCCTGTGTTTTCGAGGGTGTATCTGACTTCTTTGGGCTGGAATTTTCCTTCTAGTGCTTTCTGTAGGGCTGGGTTTGTGGATAAGTATTGTTTAAATCTGGCTTTGTCTTGGAATGTCTTTTTCACTCCGTCTATGATGATTGAAAGTATATTAGTCTAGGCTGGCATCCATGGTCTCTTAGTGTCTGCTTTACATCTGTCCATGTTCTTCTGGCTTTCAAAATCTCCATTGAGAATTCAGGTGTTATTCTGATGGGTTTGCCTTTATAAGTCACTTGGCCTTTTTCCTTTTCTGCTCTTAATATTCTTTCTTTATTCTGTACATTTAGCTGTTTAATTATTATGTGGCTAGGGGACCTTTTTGGGGTGTAGTCTGTTTGGTGTTCTATAGGCTTCTTGTATCTTCATAGGCATTTCCTTCTTTAAGTTGGGAAAGTTTTCTTCTGTGATCTTGTTGAGTATATTTTCTGAGCCTTTGAGTTGGTATTCTTCTCCTTCTTCTATCCCTATTATTCATAGGTTTGGTCTTTTCATGGTGTCCCAGATTTCTTGGACATTTTGGGTCATGACTTTGTTGGCTTTATTTTTTTCTTTGACTGATGAATCTATTTCTTCTACCGTATCTTCAATGCCAGAGATCCTCTCTTCCATCTCTTGTATTCTGTTGGTTATACTTGCATCTGAAGTTCCTGTTCATTTACTCAGATTTTCTATTTCCAGCATTCCCTCTGTTTGTGTCTTCTTCATTTTTTCCATTTCCCTTTTCAGGTCTTGGACTGTTTCCTTCATCTGTTTCATGGCTTTTTCATGATTTTCTTTCAGGGATTTATTGTTTTCTTATGCTTTATTTGTCCTTTCCTCTAGGTTTTTATATCGTTCTTCCCATTTTTGTTTGTCTTTTCCTCAATTTCATTTGTGATTTCTTCTATATAAGCCTCTACCCTCTTCATGATGTTATTCATAAGGTTGCTTTCTTCTGCTTCTTCCATTTTGTGATGTTCAGGTCTAGCTGTTGGAGGAGGGCTAGGTTCTGGTGATGTTGTACTGCTCTTCATTTTGTTGTATGTACTACTGCCTTGATGTCTGCCCATCTCCTTGTGTATTCGTTCTTGGTCTTATCAACGCTCTTGGTCCAGACAGAGCTGACAGATTCAGTAAGACTCTCTCTCTTGTCCAGATGGGAGGTCCAGGGCAGGATGGGAGCTCTTGTCCAGATGGGAGGTCCGGGATAGGAAGGGAGCTAGGGGCTGGTCTCTAAGCCTCAGGAAGTCACTGGGGTCTCGGGCAGATGGGCATGGGGGCAGGTTGTGGAGTTTGCAGGGTCTGCTGGGGGTCTTGGAGAAGGGGAACCTTTCCGGTGGAGGTGGAGGGGATCCTGCCCAATGGCCAGAACCTGGGGCCAAGTTGCACAGGTCTTCCCTGGAATGGCTGGTGCCCAGGGATGGGATCTAGAGGCTGACCTCTCTGGGTCTGAGCCCAGGCACTCACCTCTTGTCCAGATGGGAGGTTGGGGCAGGATTGCCATATTTTCCTTATCCATTCTTCAGTTGAGGAACATCTAGCTTGTTTCCAGGTTCTTGCTATTACAAATCATGCTGATTTGAACATAGTTGTGCATGTGTTCTTGTGGTAAGATTGAGCATTCCTTGTGTATATGGCTAAGAGTGGTATAACTGGGTCTTGAGGAAGACTTATTCCCAATTTTCTGAGAAACTGCCATACTGATTTCCAGAGTGGCTGTACAAGTTTGCATTCCCACCAACAGTAGAGGAGTGTTCCCCTTTCTCCACATCCTCTCCAACATAAACTGTCTTCAGTACAAATCAAAACACATGGCCCATTTTTATATTAATACATTTTAAATGGAATTAAAATCATTTCATATAAAATGTCATATTCAAGAAACCAAATGTATTCCAAAATGTTTATGCCCATGAACAATACTAGAGAGTAGTTTAGAGGCTGTGAATGTAACTGTTATAGTAGGTAAAATTTGAGCTATGTCTCATTACCTTCAGTGAACACTTTATGTTAAAACTGTATGGCTATACTTTACCAATTTTTCCAACACATTTTTACAAGATCCATGATTTTCATTAAGTGTTAATAAAATTGTTTTATGTGACATTCAGTTATTAGTATTTATAGCACTAAAAAAATCTTGTAAGAGCAAATAATTTAAAATCTCATTCTTTTAGAAGCCCTATTTTTCATTCTATAATCTTTCCCAGGTACTGCCAACTAAGGGAGGTCATGTCACATGACAAAACTGTCAAGAACTGCCATCTGTTTAAACTACTAATTCCATGTCAATAAACTTTTGAGAAAAATGCATTTTCATGTTGTTAGGTTTAAATTCTAATCAATATATGACCGTGTTCAGAATAGAGCCCTTTGCCCAGCATGCTCAAGACCTCGGCTTCAAGCCTCAACACTGTAAACTAATAATAATTTCTTCAAACTTAATTATTGTTAATTCTATGCTTGGGGCAGTTTCTCCTACTTAGAGGATTGTGCCCTATATTGGCTCACAGATTCTGGGTCAGGAGTTGAGTGTGAGATGATAATGTGAACAAGAAAGGTAGAATCAAATATTTCAATTGTGCAATTTGCTTTCATTGGACAATGTAATGTAATGGCTGGTTACCTGTTTTATTTTCAAAGAATGATTATAAATAATCCACCTATGTATACTTGAAATAAAACACCTTGACACTGATGTTATGTAAAATAAAAATGTACTTTATTATGATTATGGGCTATTGATTTGTTCCACAGCCTATAAAACATGCAAATTAAAGTAGTCAGAGCTGGGCGGTGGTGGCGCACGCCTTTAATCCCAGCACTCAGGAGTCAGAGGCAGGCGGATCTCTGTGAGTTCAAGGCCAACCTGGTCTCCAAAGCGAGTTCCAGGAAAGGCGCAAAGCTACACAGAGAAACCCTGTCTCGAAAAAACCAAAAAAAAAAAAAAATTAGTCAGGTATATAGTGGACTGTTTACCAGCTAGCATTTTACTCCCTAGTGCTTACTTAGGAATTGCACTTAGATTTTTCTTTCAAATTAATGTTGAACCTTGAATTGTAATTGTAGATTAAAATACTTAGAAAACAATTTACCAGAATTAGTAATACAACCTACTATGCACACAACTATTTATTGAAACTACAGATTTAACTAGAAGAAACTAAATTTAGCAATGAATCTAGTAGAGTGTTAATATATTCTTACAGTAAATTTTAACAATTCAAAGAGAACTTGTATTATCATCATATTTAGAACCTCAAAACTAAGAGAGACCAAAATGTTTTCCCTTCTAATGCTTTCCATTTGCCAGGGTCATGCTAATTTTATTTGCACTTAAATTGTAATGACATATGTGCAGATATTTTTCCTTTTTATATGTTAATTGAATGTATATGTGGAATAAAATAATATGTTTAGCTGGGTAATATCTTGACCATGTAGTATAGTGTCAGATTTTAATAGAAACTCTCAGCTTTGCTAATGTTTTTTTTAATAATTCACCTGATTTTTTATTCTATTAAGCATTCAATCTCTTTGGGAATACTGTGTCTATACTCTAAGAGCTTGAATATTTTTGGTAGAAACACTATATTTATTAGCTGACTCTAGTAGGACTATGAAAGTACGCTTGTGGTCTAGATTGTACAAGGCACTGAACTTGATAGTTAGATCTGTGCAGGAAAAAAATCAGAGTCTACCTTCAACAAGAAGATTTTTTTTTGTTTTCATTAAGTCATAATTTCTTTATACATTGTCTTGTTTTCATTGGTGAGGATACTGAGATGAATAATCACCCAAATATGGCTCTGGACTTTAAAGTTTATTTAGTGAGGCTCACATAAACATATTGTGCCTAAATTAGTAGAGGAAGCAAGAATACATTGTCGTAGTGAAGAAATGGTATTAAACAGTGAATAAAAAATAAATTGATAAACATTCGTTAAGAGAATCAGTGAAACAATTCTTTAAAAGTTGAAATTGTGCAGTGTCCTGGAATACAAGCATTCAAGTTATGCCTCATTCATGAAGTAATCATATTAATTTAATCACAGGATGGTTTGCTTTTTTGGCCTAGTTACTATTTTAAAAGAATTCTCATAAAAATTGCAGATAAGAGAGACAGTTGATTAGCTTGAACTGTTTGGGAGGCCCCTAGGCAGTGGAGCTGAGACCTATCCTTGGTGCATGGGCTGTCTTTTTTGAGCCTGGGGCCTATGCAGGGACACTTTGCTCAGCCTTGGTGTAGGGAGGAGGAGACTGGACCTGCCTTGGCTGAGTCTACCAGGCTGGGCTGACTCCCTAGTGGAGACCTTGCCTTGGAGGAGGTGGGAATGGGGGCTGGATTGGGGGGAGGGCTGGGGAGTTGGAGGAGGGAGGATTGGGGAATTCGTGACTGATATGTGAAATTAAGTTGATTATAAAATAAAACATTAAATTAAAAAAAATTAAAATTTTATTTAAAAAATTTAAAGTAACATTTTCATACCAGTTAAATGAAAGCAGCACTAATTCCACTATTTAAATAAATGCAACTTCTAAAATAATTGATGCTATCAGGGGAGAACTGTTTCAGTTAATTGTTATTTTGAGGCAGCTTGCCATGAGAAAGCAAGTTGATATGCGTATCATTGTGTCTAGAGAGGCAGCAGACTTGTTAGATACATTTTCTTCCTTCACTTTTCTATTTAGTTTTACAGCATTCAACAAATGATAATTTTCCTACTCTGAGAGAATTGTTTGCTATGGACAAAAGTGAGCCACAGCAACAATAGCACCTGCATGGAAATATACATATACAGCTTTATTCCATCATATTCTTTAGCAGGTCACATCCCGTCTGAGATTCTTCCCTTCTGAAGTAAGGGTACTTGTACCTATGGATACACATTGAGTCAATATCATAAAAGCAATGAGAATACATCTGACCAAGTATGCACCATCTATTTTGAATAGATAGAAGTGTCTTTTTGTCTAATTCTTAATATTCCTAAAAATATTAATATAGTATATATTTTGATATACTATAACTAATAATGCTGAAACAATTTCTGCAGATATGAGTTAGAAAAGTAATAGCATAAAATTGTTGCTATTGACAAAATGTAGAGTAAAGCAATACGTGTTGAAGTTTCAGTACAATGAAGTTTTCTTCATCAGTAGAAACAAATCATCTACATACTATATCATCAGTACTCAGTCATTTCTTACTGAACAAGTTTACCCCAACAAGTTTAATTTGTGCTATTTAGGAACACATCCATTTGTTTGTTGGTGATTTTCTTCTCAAATAAAACTATGTACAAATAGGATACACAGAAATGTTTTAAACATATATAATAAACAATGTAAAAATAGGGAATATTAAACACCTAATTTTAATCACAGAATGTAATTATTTACTATTTGTGTAAGTCCCAAAATTTTGTAAACATAGGAAATATGAAACAATTTTAATCACTGAATGTAATTATTTACTATTTGTGTAAGTCCCAAGATTTTGTAAACATAGGAAATATGAAACTCTTAATTTTAATCACAGATGTAATTATTTAATATTTGTGTAATTCCCAAGATTTTATATAACATGGATTGATGAAATGAAAAAATGTGGAAACCATGCCTATAACTATAGATATGTATCCAACACTTTCTGAAACTTTTATATAGCTTTTTAAAACACAGTAAATAGAAGCTTAAGGACTCAGAAGGTACCTCACTCAGTAAAGTGCCTGCAATACAAGCATGAGTTAAGATTCACAGCACGTACATAAACAGTCAGAGAGAACAATGTGATCCTTCATCCTTAATGCTGGAAAGGTGGAGATGGGAGGATTCCAGAAACTTATTGTCCAGCCAAACTAGACAGTTGGTCAGATCCAGATTCACTGAGAGACCTTTTATCAAATATATGGTGAAAACAATGAAGGAGATGCCTGGCCTTAAACTCTGGCCTCCATAGGCATTCACAC
This sequence comes from Peromyscus aztecus, assembly GCA_902168405.1. Taxonomy (NCBI): domain Eukaryota; kingdom Metazoa; phylum Chordata; class Mammalia; order Rodentia; family Cricetidae; genus Peromyscus; species Peromyscus aztecus. The sequence continues at coordinate 6,106 of CABHPQ010093062.1, forward strand.
TCACACTCACACATACACATACAAGAAAAAGTAAAATAAAAATATAGCATTTGACTTGTTAAGGGCAGCTAAATGTAAAAATACTATGGGTTAATTTAAGTGTAAGAGTTAGTTAGCAATAAGCCTGAGATGCCAGCTGAGCATTTACAAGTAATATCAAGTCTCTGAGTCAATTATTTGGGAAGCAGCTTCTGGGTATTTGGGAAGAGGCAGGTGGAAGGGAAACTTCTGGCTACTCCAAGATAAGATAGATAAACTAAGTATTTTCTCTAAGTTTATGAAATGCAAATGGATTGGATATTGTTACTGTAATTCTTACTTAACTGGTTTTGTTGTACATAGTTTTACTATATACAGATTAAAACCTTCCTTTTTAATTAGACAAATAGGGGGAAATACTGTGGAGCAATCCTTTTCTACATTATGAATATGTATTGCTCTCATCAGTTAATAAAAAGCTGACAAATACCTGGGCAGGAAGTCAGGCAGGAAAGTCAAACTGAGAATGATGGGAAGGAAAGTGGAGTCAGGGAGATGCCAGCCAGCTACCAAAAAAAATATAGAAATGAGGTAACAAGTCATGATCTGTGTGGCAATGCATAGAATAAGAGAAATGGGTTAATTTAAATGTGAGAGTTAGCTAGTAAAAAGCCTGAACTATCAACCAAATATTTATGAATAATATTAGGCCTCTGAGTGATTATTTGTGACCAGGCAGTTGGAACAAAAAAACTCTACTATTGGTGAAATTATTAAGGCCACTCCACGTAGTTAAAAGGGAGGTTTATTTAGTGGTGTAACTTACAAATGAAGGGATAGGTAGGTGGCAGGGTCTGGGAAAGGTGTAGCGCAGTCCAGCGGTGTTCTCTGGAGAACTCTGCTCAGTCTACCTCCAGTGTCCAGGAACCAAGAGAGCTGGCACATCCAGATCTCAGGTCTTCAGGGTCCTCTCTTGGCTCCGCCATGTAGGCGTGACAGTTACCAAAGCCTCAATGGAGGTTGGAACTTCCAGATCAAAGCTGGAATGGCTACCCACTACACTCTACCTACATACATAGATTTTTGTGTCAGGATTACACCAGTATATTTTGCAGGCAGGTCACTGTTGCAAGTCACAGGATTCATAGCTCTGATTATTTTTCTCCAGTAGTAGCATTTAAAATATCTTTCACCTCTATGAATGCTAGCTAGTAAAGATGCTTCTAGTTAGGCACCAGCTTGATTTCCCTATATTTAATGACATTAGTAAGTACTGTCTTCAGCAATAGGGCCTCTTAATAATGTTGTGTATGGTAATCAATTGAACTGGCAATGGTCATTAATGTTTAAGGGATACCTACAAAAGCACTGTATCCAGCTACTCCCCAAAACAGCATCCATTTCAAGTACTGGGGATTTTACTTGGTAACATATGGTATCTAGTTGGAGAATTGCTTCCCCATGTTACTACATGGAAACTCCATTTAAATTCCTTCTGTATGTTTTAGGAAGCTTCCGTATGGTTTTTCAAAACATCTTTAATGTTTTTAATCCCTCTTGATATTCTCTCCTTTCACTTGGCCTCTGTTTGTGGGATAGCACTCATACTTTTTCCCCAGGGTACTCGTGAGGAGAGAGGGATGAGAAATATTTAGATAAAAAGTATAGGGAAGAGAAACAGACAGAAACACAGGAAGGCTTAGGGAGGACCTGGATCAATATCCACTAGACCCTTCTGTCTCTTCTAAAGGGCATTTTATAAGAATGACAAGGGGTGGAGCAGAAGACCTTCCCCCAGCACAGCCAAATGCAAACCCTCTCAATCACCTTGTAACCACGCACGTGGTGAAGCCATCTCTTAGTGCAGGTGCAGCCTTGCTGCGTAAAGCAAGCTCAGATCTCACTAGAAAACCTCTGTGGGCCTCCATATAACTTTCCTCTTATCCCTTAATATTTTTATTTACATATTCTCTTTATCCCTTTAGAGCACTATATTCTATTTTCCCTTCCTTGTGAGAGCCCTTCTTCCTCTCAAGTCCCTTACAAACTATCTACCATCTGTAGATATTCTAGATGAAACACACTTTTCTAATTCTTAAAACCTAAAATCCACATATAAGCAAAAACAGGTGTTATTTTAATAGTAAGAAGAAAATACTAATTTTACAATGTATGTCAGCTACAGAAATTAACCAGACAATTTCTTTTTATTGTACATTTTCTGATGTTCAGATAGGAGCTAATCCTTTAATCTTTCCCATGGTACCACCTTAGAAACATTTCAATTATGTTTGAGGTCAGTTGAAAATATTAAAACCCCTGAATATCAAGGTGACACTTAGCAACTTAGCAAAAACTTATTGAATTAGTCTAGTGAAATAAATATACCATAAGAATCAACAGTGACAACAAGGCAAGACTTATTATCTTGACTGTATTGAGTATTCTGTGCTTGTGTATTTTCATTTATTTTTTTCTTTAATTTGAAATTATTTAAAATGTTACTATATTGTAGCATCACTTAATGCCACTACAACTGAGATTTTTCAACTCATTAATCAGTCTTATGTGCAGAAAACATCATTTTTAGTGACTTTCCAAGAGCAAAAACTTGTTTTAGAAGTAAAGATGATCAAAATAGCTTCATAAGCCAGGTATTGTGAATCTTACCTGCAATTCTAGTAATTAACAGACTGAGATATGAAGGTGATGAGTCTGAGTCTGTATTTAGCCTCATCCACATAGTAAGTCAAGGCAGGCCTGTGCTACATATTGAGATCATGCAACACAAAATAAGAATAAATAAATAAACAACAACATACAAACAAAAACAACTACTATACAAAATTTTAAGTTTCTTCAATTACTCATGTGATATACAAGACTAAGTAAGGAAGAGAGTAATAAAATATAAATTTCAGAGCTTTGATTTGAATAAAAATTGCCCTCATAGGTGTGTACAATTAGATACTTATGGTGTAAAAATATTTTAAAAGTTTAGGATGTATGACCTTGTTGGAGAAAGTATGTCACTAGATGTTTGCTTTGAAGTTTCAAAAGCAAAAGCCAGGCCCAATGGCTCTTTCTTCCTGTTGCCTTCTGATAAATCTGTAGTACTCTCAGCTACTTTTAAATCATCAAGTCTACATGCTTGCCACAATGCTCCTTGCCATTATGATGATGATGTACTAAACCTCTGAAACATTGTCTTTTTAAAATAAGAATTGCCTTTATCATGGTGTCTCTTCACAGCAACAGAAACCATAACTAAGACAGAAGTTAGTACCAGGGAATAGGTATTACTGTGGCAGGCCTGATCATACAACTTAGTGGCAGAATGTGGACTTTTAGAATTTGGATTAGGAAAGTCATCGAACTATTTAAGCAGGACTTCATGGGCCATACTAGTAGAAGCAGAGAAGACAATACTGAGGGCAATTTGAAATGTATATGGGGGCCTGGCTCCCGAAGTTTTAGGGGGGAAGAATATTAGTAAGTGACATCGAAACCATTCTTTTGATATTTTGGTGAAGAATTTGGCTGCTTTCTGACCTTGTCCAAAATATCTGCCTGAGACTAAATTGAAGAGTTGGATTAATGGCACTGGCAGAGCAGATTTCAGAACAGCCTCGTATTGACTATGTCTTGTGGTTCTTAGAGGCTACTTTTAAGCAGATTGCTAATGAAAAGGTGCCAACAAGCAAGGGAAAAATTCAAATGTACAGTTTGAGGAGAAAAAGAACAACAGAAAGTGTCATGGAGCTAAGTCACATGCTCAGAAAAATAAAAACTGGCTGGGTTGCAAACACTATTTCTATAATTACCTTTAATACTAGTTTAGTATGTGCTACTTAAAATTAAAGCAAACACTAACATACTGAGCTTTGTTCCCAATTATCTGCCTTCTTTTTATGTGCCATTTGGTGGTTATTTTACTGTGTAGTGTTTGGTAATCACATCTGTCCATTCTTAGGATCTTTTTACTTCTATTTTGATTCATAATAGTTTTTTTTATATATAAGTTAAAGAAGTTAGCCTTTGACAGTTGTATTGGAGAAATAAAATTGAAGATGTTCTATGTGTATATTAAACAGACTATTTATTTATAAAGGTGAACAAAATTATGAGATTTTTTTAAGGAACTATAAGAAAAAAATAAGCAAATAAGCTAGACACAGAGGGACAAATACTTTAGAACATTTTCTCGTACACGGAATCCACATGTTTTAAAAATTGTCATGAAAGTACAAGGTGGCTGTATAGGAAAATGGGAGAATGAGAATATGGTGGACAAACATATGTGTGTGTGTGTGTGTGTGTGTTAAAAATATTTGCTAATCAAAATTAAAAGTTCATTTGTGTTTCCACTGTTGGATGTCTAGTATATACATCATGCTTCAAGCAAAATTAACTGTCATACTTGTCACTTATATACCTTCATTACTACTAGTTTAAACTACGAATTCCTTAAAAATGGCACATTCTTTACAGAATTAATCCACTTTCCTAAGTATCCTCAGGCATAAATCTAATATCTTATCAGATTTGTGCTTCAAAAGTATTTTGAGCTCTAGGACTATGTCTTAACAGGTAACTGAGCTTGTTGTAAAGCATGAAAACCTTCCTCTGATTCCTGGAAAACACATGGAAGGAAGGTTTGACGTGACTTACAGAAATTTTCCTTGGACTATTAAATGTGTGTCACAACATCCCCATGGCCACACACATACGAAAATAAAGATGTAATAAAAAGTCATCAAACCAATTTTATGTTACTTAAAAAAAATCTGCCCATTTTTACATTGTAGATGTTCTCATCAACTTTTTTTTATAGTTCTCTGATTTACAAACAGCTGGAATACACAATATCACATCTTGGAATTTCTTTCCCCTTTAAACCAATCTAAACCATCTTTAAAAATAATAAACGTTTAATACATATACGTTGATTCAATCTCCATTACATGGTGCAAGAAGACTTGTATTCAGTCACAAACTATACTGGTTTGAGTCAAACAAACTGGAAATTTTCCTCATGTAATGGACTATGCTCACTTTATAGTAGAAATGGTGCATGATGAGCAGATGTTCTAATTAGTTAACACACCCAAATGTGGACAGCTCCATTCAGCATTGTGTCTGGACTTTGAAATTGTCATATTAAACTTTATGATGAGTAAGACAATTCAGTGAGAACAGATGTTGTTCCTTTTACTAGCAAGGAAAGGAAGAAATAAGAGTATGTAGGATTAAGGAAAAGAAGAATGCTCATTCTTAATGGTCCTAGAAATGGAACCTTGAAAAAGATGAAGGCATAATATGGAAATATCAACAGTAGTTTTTTATTCTTATTTTCAGGTCACTAATTTGCTTTACCTATAGCTTTGTCCCTTACAAAATACTGAGTTTATTGGATAACACTGCTCTAGTAGTAACAGTAGTACTTTATATTTATAAATAGGATGTATGTTTTGTAAGTAAATAAAAGATCAGAGTGCTTTATTCAATAAGATACTTCAGCTGCAGTTATGAGAGTTAATTTTTTAAAGAGAAGGGTGTCTCTTATTGTTCAGAGTACTCAAAAGAGGAAAGTAATACTCTGTTGAATGTCAGTAATAACACATCCCAAATATCAACACTTTATAATCAGAAAGTCAAGTTATTTTTCTAGTTACACACACCAAGTATATATTTCATTACATATCTATATTTCATATCTCTCTGCATGATCAGGGAAAGATAATGACATTCACATAAATTGTATGGAAAGGCCTTAAGATTTAAATAGTTAAGCCGGGTGGTGGTGGCACATGCCTTTAATCCCAGCACTCGGGAAGCAGAGCCAGGTGGATCCCTGTGAGTTTGAGGGCAGCCTGGGCTTCCAAGTGAGTTCCAGGAAAAGGCGCAAAGCTACACAGAGAAACCTTGTCTCGAGAAAACCAAAAGAAAAAAAAAAGATTTAAATAGTTAACTATGTTTTCAATTTCATAAATGTATCTTTTATGATTTAACTCAAGTGGAATAAAGAAGTAGTAACCTACTATGTCTTACCCTATATATATAACCAAAATGATAACACTTAATTTCTTTCTTTTTTTTTTTTCGAGACAGGATTTCTCTGTGTAGCTTTGTGCCTTTCCTGGAACTCACTCTGTAGCCCAGGCTGGCCTCGAACTGATAGATATCTGCCTGGTTCTGCCTCCGTAGTGCTGGGATTAAAGGCATGTGCCACCACTGTCTGGCTAACACTTAATTTCTTATATTTTAAGAAATAGAGTAGAATTAATGTAATTCTCCATAATATGATATCCAGTGTTTTATGAAAAGAAATATGGAACATATATGTGATTTTGTTTAGGAATATTAAAATGCTTCTTTTTTCTCAAACTAGAGAAAAATATTTAATTTCTCACTTTCTCATTTTGTTGTACTTCCTTTCTTGTAAACAAGTGTGAGTGAACATGGAAAACAGATGAAATGAGTAAAGAATCTGAATACTTTAATAATTCAATAGTCAGATTTCTAATAGCAAAAGTTTTGAAGGTAAAAGTGAATAATTGTTCATTGTAAAGAGATACCATGATAAATGAAGACCCCATGGGAATAGGAAGAAGCAGAATGCTAGAGATGTCCCCAGAAATCTACAAATATGACTCCACTATAGACTACTGGCAATGCTCGAGAGAGTGCCTCAGCTGACTTACTCTAGTGATCAGATGGTCAAACACCCTAACTGTCATGGTAGAACTCTCATCCAGTTACTGATGGAAGCAGATGCAGAGATCCATGGCCAAACCCCAAGTGGGGCTCCAGGAGTCCAATCGATGAGAGAGAGGAGGGATTATATAAGCAAGAAATATTGAGACCATGATTGGAAAAAGCACAGGGACAAATAGCCAAGCTAGTGGAAACACATAAACAGTGAACCAATAGCTGTGGAGCCCCCATGGAACTGGACCAGACCTTCTGGATAAGTGAGACAGTTATTAACTTGAACTCTTTTTTTAAATTTATTTTATTTTATTTTACAATATAATTCAACTTTACATATCAGCCATAGATTCCGCCGTTCTCCCCACTCCCGCCTCGCCCCCCTCTCCCCGGCCCACCCCCCATTTCCATTTCTCCTCCAGAGCAAAGACTCCCCCGAGGATTGAGATCAACCTGGTGGGCTCAGTCCAGGCAGGTCTAGTCCCCTCTTCCCAGGCTGAACCAAGCATCTCTGCTAAGCCCCAGGTTTCAAATACAGCCAATTCATGCACTGAGCACAGGACCCTGTCCAACTGCCTGGATGCCTCCCAGACAGGTCAAGACAATAACTGTCTCACCCATTCAGAGGGCCTGATCCATTTGGGGGCCCCTCAGCCATTGGTTCACAGCTCATGTGTTTCCATTCATTTGGCACTCGTCCCTGTGTTCCATCCATCCCTGGTCCCAACAACTCTTGCTCACTTAAACCCTCCTCCTTCTCCCGATTGGACTCCCGGAGCTCCACCCGGGGCCTGACTGTGGATATCTGCATCCAGTTCCCTTAGTCACTGGATGGGGTTTCTAGCACGACAATTAGGGTGTTTGGACATCCTATCACCAGGGTAGGTCAGTTCGGGCTATTTCTCGACTATTGCCAGCAGTCTATTATGGGGGCATCTTTGTGGATTTCTGTGGGCCTCTCTAGCACTTTGCTTCTTCCTATTCTCATGTGGTCTTCATTTACCATGAACATTCCTTGTGTTCCCTCTCTGTTCTTGATCCAGTTGGGATCTCCCGCTCCCCTAAGTTCTTTTTCCCTCACGCCTCGCCCCTCATTACCTCCACTCATGCCTAGACTATTCATGTAGATCTCATCCATTTCTCTGTCATTGGGCGATCCCCGTGTCTTTCTTGAGGTCCTGTTTTCCAGGTAGCCTCCCTGGTGTTGTGAGTAGCAGTCCAGTCATCCTTGTTCCACAACTAGTATTCTCCTATGAGTGGGTACATACCATGTTTGTCCTTCTGAGTCTGGGTTACCTCACTCAGGAGGATTTTTTCTAGATCCATCCATTTGCCTGAAAACCTCATGATGTCATTGCTTTTCTCTGCTGAGTAGTATTCCATTGTGTATATGTACCACAGTTTATCCATTCTTCGGTTGAAGGGCATCTAGGTTGTTTCCAGGTTCTGGCTATTATAAATAATGCTGATATGAACATAGCTGATACAGCTTATAAACACCCTCAGCAACTTAGCAGGATACAAGATCAACTCAAAAAAAATCAGTAGCCCTCCTATATACAACTGACAAACAGGCTGAGAAGGAAATCAGAGATACATCACCCTTTACAATAGCCACAAATGATATAAAATACCTTGGGATAACACTAACCTAGCAAGTGAAGGACCTATATGACAAGAACTTCAAGTCCCTGAAAAAAGAAATTGAAGAATATGTCAGAAAATGGAAAGATCTCCCATGCTCATGGATAGGCAGGACTAACATAGTAAAAATGGCAATTTTACCAAAAGCTATCTACAGATTCAATGCAATCCCCATCAAAATACCAACACAATTCTTCACAGACCTGGAAAGAATAATACTCAAATTCATATGGAAAAACAAAAACCCAGGATAGCCAAAAGAATCCTGTACAATAAAACAACCTCTGGAGGCATCATGATCCCTGACTTCAAGCTCTACTATAGAGCTACAGTAGTAAAAACAGCTTGGTACTGGCATAAAAACCAACTTGTGGACCAATGGAATTGAATTGAAGACCCTGACATTAATCCGCACACCTATGAACATATAATTTTTGACAAAGAAGTCAAAAGCGTACAATGGAAAAAAGAAAGTATCTTCAATGAATGGTGCTGGCATAACTGGATATCAACGTGCAGAAGGCTGCAAATAGATCCATATCTATCACCATGCACAAAACTCAAGTCCAAGTGTATCAAAGACCTCAAAATAAATCCAGCTACTCTGAACCTGCTAGAAGAGAAAGTAGGAAGTGGTCTTGAACGCATTGGCATAGGAGATCGCTTCCTAAATATAACACCAGTAGCTCAGACACTGAGAGAAACAATCAATCAATGGGACCTCTTGAAACTGAAAAGCTTTTGTAGAGCAAAGGATACGATCAACAAGGCAAAGAGACAGCCCACAGAATGGGAAAAAGTCTTCACCAACCCCACATCTGACAGAGGACTGATATCCAGAATATATAAAGAACTCAAGAAATTAAACATCAAAATGACCAACAGTCCAATTAAGAAATGGGCTATAGAACTAAACAGAGAATTCTCAGCAGAGGAAATACAAATGGCTGAAAGACATTTAAGGAATTGCTCAACATCCCTAATCATTAGGGAAATGCAAATCAAAACAACTCTGAGATACCACCTTACGCCAGTCAGAATGGCTAAGATCAAAAACACTGAGGACACCTTGTGCTGGAGAGGATGTGGAGCTAGGGAAACTCTCCTCCACTGCTGGTGGGAATGCAAGCTTGTACAGCCACTTTGGAAATCAATATGGCGCTTTCTTAGAAAATTGGGAATCAATCTCCCCCAAGATCCAGCTATACCACTCTTGGGCATATACCCAAGGAATGCTTAACTTGAACTCTTTAGGAGGCCCCCAGGCAGTGGGAATGGGACCTGTCCTTGGTACATGAGCTGGCTTTTTGGAATCTAGGGTTTATGCTGAGACAATTTGCTCAGCCTTGGTGTAGGGAGGAGGGGACTGGACCTGCCTCAACTGAATCTACCCTGCTGAGCTGACTACCCAGGAGAGACCTTGCCTTGGAGGAGGTTGGAATGGGGGGTGGATTGAGGGGGAGTGTTTGGGGGTGAGAGGAGGGAGGTCAAGGGAATCCTTGGGTGATACGTAAAATTAAATTAATTATAAAATAAAAATATTTTAAAAAGTGAGTATTGTTTAAAATATAGGAAACATATTTTCAAAAATTACCCCCAGATAAACAAATATAAAAGCGATAGACTAGGGCTATGGAGATGGTTCAGTGGTTGAGAGAAGTGGCTGCTCATTCAGAGGACTTAGGCTTAATTCCCACAGTCCACATGGTGGCTTTAGAACTGTGTGTTCTAAAGTTCCATGGGGTGCAATGTCCTCTTCTGGTTTCTTGAGGTTCAAGACATTGATTGCATGTGATACATAGACATATATACAGGTAAAATACTCATACACATAAAAAGTTAAAATTATATATGAGCATGGGTATTCATACTGTGTATGAGAAATGATGCTAGGCAAAATCTATGAGAATATTCTTAAAAAAAATAATGGTACAGGCAAGACATGCAGTATTGTATATAGTTTTTCTTCTAATTAATAAAATTGAAGTTATAAATTTGTAGAATCTAACATGTACTCACATTTCTATATTTATTATTCATCCCATTTTAATTTATATTGATGTATTAAAATAATTATATGACTACCAGGAAGCCTAATATATAGTGAAGTTCCCAACAACTTCTCTAATCCTGGGGTGCATCCACTAAACCACAAACACGGAATAAAATAAAATATATCACTAGATGTTCAATTCCATTATGTATATGAGAAGTACTAATTGGAACTGTTATTGTCCAGTCAATACAATGGCTGGAATATAAGAGAGTTACTGTTTCACGTTGACAGTAATGTGTCATAACTAACACTCACAAAACACTATAAACAACATAAAATGTTACAGTCACTTTTGAAAAGAGTTTGATGCCTGCCAGGGTCTCCAACCTCTTCCCATATAACAGGATAGATGAATGTGCTAGCTACAGTAAGGGCAAACACTGAAAAAGCAAAGTGTCCTTCTCCCATGTCCCTTTACCTAGGATACTACCAAAAGGTATCATCTACATTTAGTGTGGGTCCT
>CABHPQ010093062.1:17058-33813 GCA_902168405.1 Peromyscus aztecus
GGGTCCTCTTGCTTCATATAATCTGATCAAGCAAATTTCTTAAAGGAATGCCCAACAGCTTGTATTTTAATCAGTTGAAGATGTAATCAAGTTTACAACCAAGATTATCCATCACCCATTACCTTTCTAAATGAGCAAATTTATAATTTCTATATAATATTTATTTTGTTTTCACCAAATGTATTATTCTTGTAAAATAATTCACATTAAACAAAATCTCTATTTCTGCATTCATTCCCTGTTTGAATCGGATATCTTAATTCCTTTAAGCAAAAGTTGGATAAGCACATAGTAGAGGCAGACTAATGTGTACTTAACTAACTTCTAGGGTCCCTCCTGATTTTCAGTTCTATTATTCTATTAAGGGAAAGGAAAGAAAACTAAGCAATGCAGAGGTATGAATGATGATTATGATGATTAGCAGACAACTAAATTTATTATAAATACATTCATACATAGTCAGAATCTAATGAATATTTGAAATCATAACTCTCTTGCTTAAAGTTATTTGTAACAATATTAAGTAAAAATTCAGCTGATTATGACAAAGCTAATACCTGGAAGAAGCCAAGGGCCTTCCATAGGTTAAGCTGAGTCTCAAGGAGCCTTGGTGATATTTGGCTTTTGATTATCAGCTGTTTTCTGCTATGAGTTTCTTGTGTGCTACTGTAGCTTTTCCACCATTTATTGGGCACCATTTCCTCTCTACCAAAGGAATATTTAGATAACCTGCTTGACAGCTATGCACAGCCAGAACCTCAGTTCAAGCCTCCCTGTAATCATCGTCATTGGCAGCATCCGGCCAGGTCCATCCCCAGATGGAGGAAAGGACCTTATGAGAGACACCTCTGTATTATCTAAGAACAGACTTAAGCATCCAGACTACCCGTTTGAGAAGGCCTGGCAGATGTGCCAATTAAGCTTAACTTCCTCCTTTCCCAAATCTTACCTCTAGTTCCAGATCTCCCTTTAACTATCACCAGAGGCATCTAGCTGTACACAGGTTGCCTAGCGACTGAGCACACTTTCCCCACCCTGCAGAAAAACAGCAAATAGCTTGGACAGATAGGAGCCACAGGAAAAACGAAGACAGTTTTATTTTGTCCCATTGACCTAGTAACTTACAGATTCTTAACATTTTCTACCAATCACGTTTAAGATTATAGTTGAGCACATAAGATCCCTCTTCTTAGATGTTACCCAAATTTAGCCTTTAGTTAATTCATTTCCCCATTAGTCACTTCCCTTCTGGGTTGCAAATGATAATTAACAATTACTGCCCCTCTATGTGATTCTTATCACCCCTCCGTTTGACCCTGGAAGCCTGGCTTTGCACTGCCAAGGGATTATTTCTTGTAAGTGTATATATACTGGAACTCCCAGAGCACGGAAAGGAGGGAGAAGAAGATTTGGAAGAATAAATAACTGAACTAAGAGCTCTGTGTGCTGAGATTCTATTTCCCGAAAATAGTCCTTGTCATTCGTAGTTCTCTCTCCTGAGCCCCTGGGGTGTATAATATTAAGGCTGGTCCTTCTAATATTATACAAGACTTTTGATATTGTAATTGTTTGATTATTGAATATTTGTCTCAATATAAATTCTGATCATTGATACCCCCTTGTCAATAAAGTTAAATCACTTCTGCTTTTTATAAAATGCATGCAATTTATTACTAATGTTTAAATACAGTGTAATTTATGCCATATATTGTTTAATTTTAACAAAACGTTGAGTTTTTTTTGCCACATAACTTAAGGGTAACTAAGATTCAAACCTTTGCAAAATGTAATGACTGCTTACTAGATAGATATGTGTAATATACTTTCCCTTATCTTATTTTTAACCAACAGATGTGGATTATAAAATCAAATGCTAATTTCTCCTTTCTATATTTCCTATATTTTGAAGTACAGTCTGATTTTATTGACATAAAATCAAACTTGTTTTTCATCAGTTTTCTAAGCACACAAGGAAGTGGAGCTTTACCTTAACCAACACAAACCAAAGACCTTCAAAATCTTGAATTCGGAAAATGTGACTTACACTGGTGCAAATCAAAATCACATCTGTCTGCTTATGTGAATATGAGATCTTACATCTAACTGGTTTCCTAAGTCTAAAGGCCCTGCAAAATGAGGAATTTAAATATTTCCTTCCATTGATCTTTCATCTGTATTCTAACTTACTCATGTAATGAGTCTGACAATATCAAAGCTGCTGTCTTTGACAGTGAATAAGAACATCAGAAGTTCACATTCTGTTTCAGATATGTAAGATAAGTGAAATTGTGTAATGTGTAAACAAATCAATACAATGTGTGTGTTAATAGAAAAGAAAAATAAAACTTTCATATGAAAGTTGTTCTCCTCTTGACAGGTACACAATTATTTTTTAAAAGTCCCTGTCACCTTCATACTCTAATTCTTTTATTCTCTTTATGTTTAACTATGAAAATCTTTAGCTATTACTTCATAAATTCTTTACAAGTAAATTATTTTAAATTATATGAAATTAACAAATATCAACAAAATTTAAATGATAAACAATTATATGTGTCATTGTTTAAGTCATCTTAGAAAAGCATTGAATTAACTCATTTCCTGTGCATGACTTCACTTATCATTTCTATAGATTCTTAAGTTGTCAATTTACATATTTATGAAATGAATTCAGAATTATGGTTGCCACTATAAGTTTCTTTTCCTTTTGAAATACAATGTCTTATGGTTTAGATGGCATCATACCGACAATGGAATATTTACAAAACTGTGGTGGCCACAACAATAACTACAACATCACCAGTGTAACACACAGGTACTCAATTATTTTGATAGCAGTAAAATGTTTAACAGGTGATTTTTCTCTTCAACAATTTCCTCCCAGTTTTTTTTTTTGTTGTTGTTGTTGTTTTTTTTTTTTTTTTTTTTTTTTTTTTTTTTTTTTTTTTTTTTTTTACAGTGTGACACTTTCAGAAAACCAGGTTGTATGTGTTTATAGATTCCTGCAAAGTAAACATGACAGAAGGTGAAAAAGTACTTCCAACATTAAACCCAAGAGTACAGAAAATACCTGAAGTTAGGCCTAATGTTGTTTTGTTATATTTCACAGCCACAACTGCAAAAAAATTTTGCCACATATAAAAGAAATTGCAGAAAGTATGTTTGCCACAATTCTAATCTCTTTCCATGAGCTAAATAATGTTTTGCACATTCTCTGAGAAAAGAACTGTTTAGTACATAGTAACTCTTTTTCCCCAAAGAAGAAAAGTGTCAGACAAGTCTCAATGAACCTATTAATACTGGTATATAGGTAGATTTTCTTTTCTTTTAGGATCTTCTTTCAAGTAATCTTAAAATAGTATGAAAATGCAGAGGGCAATTGAAAAGAAATTTTATAATGATTCAAATCATTAAGTTAATATCCAAAAATAAAATTTTGAGTAATACTAACTAGGTAAGTTGTCTACAGCTCATAATAGGTAAGGACTTTGAAAGCAGAAAACTTAAATAATATATTTATTTATGTTTACATATTTTTGTATGACTATCTTTCATAGGAGATGTTTCTTCTTTCTTTTCTCTGCCAAAGAATATCCTCATGGATATGGAGATATCTGAGAATTGAGAAATTTTGCTCAACTTAGAAGGTTATGTTTTAGTTTGATACTGTTTCATGGACAGTAGCTGCCAAATGAGGTTCTGGAGTGAATAAAATACTTTATCACTAATGGTAATAACAATAGCCAAAGTGGTAGCACTACACCTACATTACTAAGCCTTGGTTCCCATGGGTGCTCTTTTAACATGCACATAATACCTAAACATAGAACTAGTTGCATTACAGAAAAAAATACTGACCTTAGAGTATGTGAATTCTTTATTGTAGTTAGTAAGCCTATCTGGTCTTTGCTCTGGTGGGAGACATTATCCTTATTATAACAGATAGTAAATAAAACTTTCTTTTCCTTAAGTGGAGAGATCATTGGTGTCTCTCAAGTATTCTCAAAAAGAGTGTCTGGAAAAAAGACAGATAACAGTGTCCTTCCTTGCAATACATGAAAAGATGTGAGTGACAAGGACAATTGTCTTATAACAGCTAAGTCTTTTACTGAATACAAAGACAAATGGAAAATCTCAGTTGATGAAATATAAGATATTTGATCCAAAGGAATATTTTGATAATGTGTCATGAGAGCAAATTGCCATTAAAGACAATTTTCTTTTGATTAAACTAATTAAATGATTATCAGAATTGTCCAAATTATTAATTTAACACCTATGAATTTTCTCACTGGCTCAGGATAATTAGAAACCCTTGAAAGAAAATAGGCAAAGAGAGCAGTAAATGACTGACTTTATAGACAAGGGAGCATACCCAATACAAAAGAATTGTTCTTCAGCACCACACTCCCATACTCATTATTTTGAATGCATTACATCTGAGGCTCAGGAAATAACACTCAAGACTACTAATAAATTTAGAGACTAACTAATATTGATGAGATTCTAAGAGTACAAATGGCTCTTTTTATTATTAGCAATAACTTTTTTATTGATTATTTTTTTCCAGTCCAATCGCAGTTTCCCCTCCTTCCCTCCTCTTCTCCCAGTCCCTCTGCCCAACCTCCATTCTAACCCCACCAATTCCGCCTTTCTCTTCAGAAAAGTGCAGCTCCCCCATGCTTGTTAGCCAGCTCTGGCATCAGTTGCAGTAAGACTAGGTACCTCCTTTCCTATTAGGGCTGGACATTGCAACACAGAATGAGGAAAAGGTTGCAAAAGCAGGTAACCAAGTCAGAGACAGCCCTTGCTCCAGCTGTTAGGAGTCCTACAGGAAGACCAATCTACACAATTGTAACATGTGCGTAGGGTATAGGTCAGACCCATGCAAAGTTTCTAGTTGGTGGTTCTGTTAACCCCTACGAGCCCAGGTTAGCTGATTCTGTGGGATTCCTTGTGGTGTCCTTGACCCCTCTGGCTCCTACAATCCTTCCCCTTTTCCACATGATTGCTTCAGCTTTGCCTAATGTTTGCCCGTGAGTCTCCACATATGTTTCCATTAGTCACTGGGTACAGCCTCTCTGATGACAGTTGGGTTAGGCAGCAATCTAAGAGTATAGCAGAATAACATTACAAATCATTTCACTGACTTTTTTCACCAGTCTTGTTTGGTTCTATACTAGGTCTCCAGGCTATCCATCCTCTGGGTCCTGGTCCTCCAGGCTGTGTCAGAGATGCGCTCCCTCTCATGATATGGGTCTCAAGATGGACCAGGCATTTGTTGGCCACTCCCACTTTCACCCCAGCATATCTTGTAGGCAGGGCAAATTGTACATTTGAAGGTTCTGTGGCTGTGTTGGTGTTCCAGTCCTTCTACGGGAAGCCTTGTCTAGTTACAGGAGTTGTCTGGCTCAAGCTCTGTATCCCCCATCACTAGGAGTCTTAGCTAGGGACACCATCATAGATTCCTGGGTATTTCCATTGCACTAGATTTATAGCTCATCCAAGAAATGCCCCTGAATCCAGTTGTTTTCCCCAGTAGTCTCTCCCTCCATATAATATCTCTTGTTCTCATGGTGCAAACGCTCTTAATAATAGTTTTTAACATTATGACATTTTGGATTATATGAAAATTCATCATGAAAACAAAAGTCATATCTTAAATTATATTTACATGAAGCTATATCACTATTACTGTGATTGAAAATAAAAATTATATATATCCCCTGTCTTATAGACACAAATGAGAGGTAAGAAATGCCATTTGGTTTGTGGAAAGGGGCATGAATTCTCTATGAATGATACACTGATTTTTCCCTACTGCTATTCAATTTCTTGTTTACAATAGAATTTTATCAATATAAAGTTAGTGATTATAGTTTGTTCATATTTCATTCCATTTTTCTTATCTTCAGTAGCAGTTTTACTACCTCCATATTTTTTAATGCTATGCACTACAAGGTTGCACTCCAAAGGATTTGAAATGTTGTCTTGATAAAACATCTATCAAAAATTAAGTACAAATATTATAGATGATGTAGGAACAAAATGTTATAAAAATATAGAAATATAGGATAACGATTTCTCAGACTGTTTCCTGGGAAGGATGATATTTTGGTTGGATTATAAAGGTTTAGTATACTTCAGGAAGCACCAAATACCATTCCTGGAATTATATATAATTTGGATAAATAGGGAGGTCCTTGTAGACAGAAAGTACAGTGAACAGAAGGATATAATAGCAAAGGATTCTGAAAATTTGTAGGTTCTGAACACTTGAAGTGCCTGAAAAGGAGTGCGGCCATAATGTTTGTACAGTGAGGAGACCAGAAATGTTTCTTAATTGAATGATAGCATAGCATTACTTGTAGAGAAAAATTCCCCCAAAATAAAGTAAAATACATAATTGTAAATTCCATGACACTTTGACTTATTAAAGGTGTGAAGTGTGACTGAATAGAACAAATGTATAGATAGTAAATTGTGAAACAAACATATGAACTATCAAAATTGAGGATGGATTAAAAGAAAGGAAAGAGTTAAAAATTTGTGTCGTTTCTAATGGAATGATTTTAAAGGTAAGAACTCAATTAATAAGGATCAGAAACTGAGCAAAAACAGGTTGGGTGAGTCAGATCAGTTTGGTATTATAAATGTCACATTTAGGATCCTAGTGGGATATTCACAAGGAGACACATGCCAAACCATATGGTGAAAATGAGTTTGGAGCTTGAAAGAGGCAGCAGGGCCAGAATTATAGATGCAGTCATCAGTCTGTATGTGGTAATTCATATCATCTGGAGAAAGTGTGTAGCAGAATAGAGACAAATAGTTAAGGAGTGCCTACAGCGAAAGATGGAGATGGGAATTTTTACAAATAATTAAAATAAATGTTAGATGAGTAGAAGAGTAATCAGAAGACTGAAGTTTTACTACAAAAGGCAAGGAAAGAGAACTTTTAAAATGAGATGTTGACAAGGGTATAGGTGGGTATTCCTCAAACACCTAATGAAGAGTGAGAAGTATTGGAACTGACCAGCCAGTTGTTAACAAATCAGTTCATTCAGAATAGACCATAAATAGTGAGAAATAAAGAAATCATTTGTAAGAAAATTAAAACAGTTATAAAGTATAGTTTTAAAAAATTGTGAAGTTAAGGTGGTAAATAGTGTAGCATAGACAGAAAGCAAATATTAGTTTTTCACTGTTTGGTTTTCAGAAGAGGCAGGATGCTTATTTTTTTTAACTATAAATGCTGAAGTATGAAATAGATTACAATATCACAAATAAATTCAAACTGAAATATTTCCAAAATGAAAGGGTAATGATTCTATTGCCTGCTTAATTTTACAGATGATTGGCACTATTTAATGAAGAACTATGTCAGAGAACATGAATCAATTATAGAATATGAATCATGAACAGTTGTCTTATAAGGGCACATGAATCATGAACATTTAAATATGAATATTTGGAACTTTTTTATCTTCACCTCGGTGAGCAAATATTTCACAGATATATCTAATTTTATTTGTGTTTAACACATAAAGAGAAGCCTATGGAGGTCTGAGAAACAAAGAAACAAAAAAACCTGAGGTCTAAATACTCCTAAGTGAAAATAATTTCAAATCATCTTAAAGTATGATATTCAGAAGTTTACACAAAAGGAAGCCATAGTATTCATAGAAAATATGACACAATGTTATTTTCAAAAGTACTTATATTCTTGCTCTTTAGAACATTTTATAAGCAGAAATGCTATCATATTCACAGGATCTTTTTTTTGGCAAATTTACCACAAAATTGATTTCTTGGCATGATTTGCTAAAGTCTTTATGACAGACCCAAAATATCTATGAAGTTAATTCAAAATATAGTGTTTATATTAATAAAATACATAACAAAGTGATTATAAAACAATTCAGTAAAAATGATCTAAACTGAGAAAATTTACATGAACAAATTACACTAAAAATTGGAAAAGATGGGTTTTTTTTCATTCAATATATCTGGTAATATTCTTTTCCCTCCTGCAACTCTTCCCAGATCTTCTCTGTTTGTACCCACCCAATAGTATGATGTTTTTCTCAAAAACAACAACAATATATTAAAACAAACCCCATAAGACAAAAAATACCACCCCCCAAAAAAAAACAACAAAGTAAAAGCACATAAACACAAACATGCAGTCCCTTTGTGTTGGACAACTATTTCTAGACATGATGCTGTTCCTGGATTGTGATTGATATATTCAGTGACACTCCATTGGAAAAAGTTGATTTTCCTTTTCTAGCAGGTATTAATTGCAAATAGCTTTTTGGTTCGTAATGGGAATTTTGTTCCACTTCCCCTTCTCTGTGCTGAGATTTTTTCTGGTTTCAACTAGTGAAGATCTTGTCCATGCTATCACAGTCTCTACAAGACTTGACATCAGATTCTAAATAAAATTGTCTATCATACACAAGTTGCCCGCATCTATTTCTTTTATCATATTTATCAGGCTGCCACTTTCTCTTCATCATTTCTATTATTTATTCTCTTGTCACAATGAATTATACACTCCTTCTCTTCAAGTTGTCTTATTTGCATTCCTCAGAATACTTCTTGATGACTGCCCTTTCCCTATATTAGTGAATAATTAGTGGTTTCAAGAATATGGAAGACTACTTCTTTCTTGTGTCTGTCACATCACTCATTTCTTGATGTGTTTCCCATTGTTGTTATATAAAGTTCAATGACTTATTTGGGTTTTTAATATCTGCCTAATATTTCCTGTATCAATGACTTCTTTAAAACCTGTCTTTTCCCTCATCCTTATCATTTGCCTCTGGTCATTCTGAATGTATCTGACTCATACATCATTCTTATCTATTCTTCTTTTCTACAAATTAATAAACTTAGAAGACGTATTTAGAATAATATTCCTGTTTTCTTCTGAATCTATGTCCAATTCATGTGGCTATCACATTCAGATCCTGAATTTCACTTCTATAAAATTTCCCTTGGCATTTTTGTCTTTATGTCTTGGTTTGATGTCCCTTCTTTGTTTTCCCTTTGTAGTCAGAATTTATTATTATAACATTTAACTCTAAACTATAGTTATGTGTCTGTATCTATCACTAGAATATAAAATGAATAGTGTCTGCTACTAGTGTTTATCATGATATACCCTGTTCATTACAATTATATTATGGTAAAACAATGAGATCTGTTGCCTTTTTAATAAGTTTTAAGTACTTAACAAAACACATTAATTATACAAAGAAAAATTCCATGAATCTATAAGGGTATCCCCAGTTAAGACTCCTAGCAATAGGGAATATGTAGCCTGAACTGATCATCTCCTCTAACCAGGTAAGACTTCCAGTAGAGGGATTGGGGCATCAAACCAGTCACATAACCTTTATCTACAATTTGTCTTGCCTACAGGATGTGCTGGGGTAAAGGTGGTATAGAAATTGTGGCAGTGGCCAACCAGTGGTCCAGCCTGTGACCCATGTTGGGAGAGGGAACCCAACCCTGATACTGCCTTGTGTGCCAGGACCCAGGGGCTGAATGGCCCTGAGACCAAGGACAGAACCAAACATGACTGGCAAAAAAAGTCAATGTAGTGATAGCTAATGATATTCTGCTATGCTCAGAGATTGGTGCCTAGCCCTATTGTCATCAGAGAGGCTTCACTCAGCACCTGATGGAAACATATGCAGGGACTCACAGCCAAACAATAGAGAGAACTCGGGGAATCATGTGGAAGAGTGGGAGGAAGGATTGTAGGAGCCTGAGGGGTCAAGGACACCACGGGAAAACTCACAAAATCAACTACCTAGGCTCATGGGGCTCATGGAGACTGAACCTACAACCAGAGAACCTACATGGGACTGATGTAGGCCCTCTTCACATATGTTAAAGTTGTGGAGCTTAGTCTTCTTGTGGGACTCCTAACAGTGGGAGCAGGGACTGTCTCTGACTCTTTTACTGGCTTTTGGGACTTTACTCCTCATAGTGGGTTGCCTTGTCAAGCCTTAATACTAGGGGAGGTGGCTAGATTTACCTCAACTTTATATGCCATGTTTGGTTGATGAACATGGGAGATATACCCTTTTCTGAATAGAAAAGGAGGAGGAGTAGATTGGGGGTGTGTAGAGTGGAGGAAAGGAGCAAGGACTGGGAGGAGAGGAGGAAGGAGAAATTGTGGTCATGATTTAAAAATAATATTAAAAATCATGTAAAAAGGAAAAAAATCACTATTCTAAGTAAGTATGCATTGTCATTATTGGTATTCTAATTCATCACTCAAATGTATGAGAAAAATTAATAAGCACTGGAAATTGATTATGCTACAAGGCATATATAATGTACCATGTTCTTATCCACAGAATACTGAAACAATAACTATTGTTTAAACATTTATAGAATTGTAAAGAATGGTAGTTAGGGTATTTTTTTTCTACATTAGGTCAATTTGACTGATGCATCCTTGATTTTGAATGGAGTCAGAAGTTAAATACATTAACATTTAATCTGACATCATTGTGTTAGATTTGCCCTATAGAAAATGCATAGTGGAATATTTATATTTTAATTTTGGTTTTTATTGATACTTAGTAGAGTTTTATTTAATGTTGATTTTTTTTATACTCTGACTCTTTGCTCTTGAATCTACCACCCAACTTCCAAATAAATCACGCAAAATCTTATTCTTACTTATA
Organism: Peromyscus aztecus; assembly: GCA_902168405.1. NCBI lineage: Eukaryota > Metazoa > Chordata > Mammalia > Rodentia > Cricetidae > Peromyscus > Peromyscus aztecus. The sequence continues at coordinate 27,768 of CABHPQ010093062.1, forward strand.
AATACTTGGCCTTAGCTTGGCTTATTTCTAGCCAGTTTTTCTTAACTTAAGTCATCCAGTCCACCTTATGCCTCTGAGATTTTACCTTTTTCTATTCTATATACCTTTCTTTACTTCTTACTCCATGGCTTTCTGTGAAGCTGGGTGGCTGATCCATAGTGTCTGCTTCCTTCTTTTGCTCCTAGATCTCTCTCTATTCCCAGATTTCTCCTCCTATTTATTCTCTCTGCCTGCCAGCTCTGCTTATCTTTTCTCCTGCTTTTCTATTGTACATTCATATCTTTACTAGACAAATGAGGAGTTTTAGACAGGCAAAATAACACAGCTTCACAGAGTTAAATAAATGCAATATATAAGAATACAACACATCTTTGCATCATTAAACAAATGTTAAACAGCATAAACACATGTAACAAATCTTAAATTAATATTCCACACCACCTTAATTAAGCTTTCATCTTACACTTACATGGTATGTGATGGTTCATTTTTTGTGCCAATTAGTATGATGAACAGTATACCCTTTAATCCCACTAAACCTATCTCTAAGAATATTTCTGAACAATGTATCCATTTGTAATCACTTTTCAATGTGGATATGTATGCATTTTACAATCACTGATGACCAATTATAGCTAGAGTTTTCCAGTCCTGCCGGGCTCATGGTCAGGATAAATCTCTCTCACCTGCCAGTCCCACAGCCGCTCAGACCCAACAGAGTAAACACACAGAGAATTATTTCCTCATAAACTGTATGACCGCAGCAGGCTTCTTGTTATCTAGTTCTTATATCTTAAATTAACTCATTTCTATTAATCTATAAGTTGCCACATGGCTTGTGCCTTACCGGTATCTTGTAAATGTTGCTTGTCATGGCTGCGGCTAGCAGCATCTCTCTGACTCAGCTTTCCACTTCCCAGAATTCTCCTCTCTCCTTGTCCTGCCTATACTTCCTGCTTGGCTACTGGCCAGTCAGTGTTTTATTTATTAACCAACAGAGCAACACATTTAACACAGAGAACATCCCACAGCACTTCCCCTTTTCTTTTTTTCAAAAGGAAGGTTTTAACTTTCACATAGTAAAATTACATATAACAAAACAATTATCAAGCAAGAATTACAATTACAATATCTAGTCTATTTATAATAACAAGTCTATTTGTACTTGGCAAAATTAAAGAATATACCCTATCTATCTTACATGTGTGAGGCTAAGGTTTCATATCTAACTTACCTTTTATCATAACTAAGGAAAATTATAACTAGTCCTCAACTACATCAAAGACCTCAGAAAGATATAATATTAACTGAGAAATGGGAGAAGGACACAAGACACTTTCAAGAGTCTTGCAAGAGTGGACAGAGACAGCTGGCAGCCTGCACAGTCATCCAAAGTTCTTTTGTAAAGTTGGGGCATCTGTCTTCAGCCCACAGGCCTAGAGTCTCTCAGTCATTTCTCTGTGCCCTGTAGAATGCCTGACAGTTTCCCCTGCTAAGCAGGAATCTGAAGGACCATTTGGCAAGCAAAGTTCAGTGGTCACCTTCCTATGGGTCCTGCATGTCCAGTTGATCAAGCAGTCCAGACAAGAACAGTTTCTTGCCCAAATGGCTATTTTTGCCAAGGTGAAGATAAACTCCATATAGAGTGTCTTCGATGCTCATCCTCCTTTGTGAAGTAAATCAGTGCTGCCAGGAGCAGACATGTCTCACTGTCAAGAAAGTCTAAATTTTTAAAACATTATAAATGCCTTATTCTGTAGGCCTTTGAAGTGTTTGAAGATTACCTGTCTATTTGAAATATATATATATATATATATATATATTTACGTATATCTAGAAAACTAACATGCTATAAGTCTGACTATCATAGAAGACTAATTATTAATCTGTATTTCTTAACTATCCATTACAATTTTAAATGAGCTGTACAAACATAATACCTCAAGCAAGAATAGAAATATATACTACTTCTTGCTGGGGGCGTTGCTGTATCTTATGGGGACACAAAGAAAATTTTAGGATTATGGAGTAGTCTATGAGGGTGTATTGTCTGAGTCAGTTGTCTTGAAATCGTTTTGGATGATGGATCATCTGGGCCATGGTGTCATTGGAGACCTTTCAGGGAGTCTTGGCTGGTCAAACCTGAGGTATCTTAATCTGGAACAAATCCATAGCCTTTGCCTTTCTGTGGAAACAAAAGCAGAGCCTCCTTTCCAAAGAAACATATCCTTAGATCCAAATTTTGAAGTCAAGGTATCTTTACAATATACATATTGGCTTAACTCAACAGTTTTTACAATCATATGTCTTTCTGCAGTTACAAATATCAACGAGAACATAATCCAGATTCTCTGTGTGATAGCCATATTTACGTGGCTTAAGTTTTATATTAATTTTACTGTCTCTTTAAAGACTTGATTTTTTAAAACTCTGTATTTCTTTATATAACTGTATATATCACTTTTTTTGTCTCTTTCAAGCCTGTGTATATTTTACACACATTGTAAACTATTCCATCTGAATCTGTCTTATTGTGAACCTATTGCTTTAAACTGCAGCAGTCTAAGACTGAAATGCTGTGGCTGCTGGCTCTGCCCACCTCAGCTTCCCAACATGGCAGTGGTATGTTTATTTCCAGGTCTGGGAGCCATCAATTCTCAGAAACAGTGGGTCTATGCTTCTATCAAAGCAGCATGCAGCACAGAAACCTCTTTTTTTTAAAACTAGCAAAAACTATATCCAACACACAGCATAGTGCACAGCTTTGAGACACCTCTATGTAACATTGCATAGGTCAAGCTCGCACACATGCCACAAATCTGCCACATGGTGGCTCAAACCCGCAGGCTACCACTAACTTGAGAGAAAAAACTAGGAAGCTGTTTTTAGCTCTGCTTTGGAATCTTTTTTGTCAGGTTTTAGGTGGAAACTCTTGCCAATCCATTGGGCACCATTTGTAGCTAGAGTTTTCCAGTCCTGCCTGGCCCACAGTCAGGATAAATCTCTCTCACCCACCAGTCCCACAGCCGCTCAGACCCAAAAGAGTAAACACACAGAGACTTATATTGCTTATAAACTGTATGGCCTCAGCAGGCTTCCTGTTATCTAGTTCTTATATCTTAAATTAACCCATTTCTATTAATCTATAAGTTGTCACATGGCTTGTGGCTTACCGGGATCTTTTAAATGTTGCTTGTCATGGTGGCAGCTGGCAGTGTCTCTCTGACTCAGGCTTCCACTTCCCAGAATTCTCCTCTCTCCTTGTCCGGCCTATACTTCCTGCCTGGCTACTGGCCAATCAGTGTTTTATTTATTAACCAATCAGAGCAACACATTTAACATACAGAACATCTCACAGCAACCAATGTGTACAAAAAGCTAGTGTAAGATTGTGTTTTTTCTCTCTGATTATGAAAATGCTATTCTCCTTCCTTTCTGCTTCCATGAGCGCTACTGATGCTCATGTCTCCATGATCAGAGAAGAATTTGTACCCCCTACATACAAAGGTCTCACTCATGCAACCAGCACATAATGAGATTTTTCAGTCTTCATATTAGAGTATACCAAAACCTTGTAATAAATCTCAGTTTCTCTAATCTGTGATTTTCTTCTTTCTTTGAAAAACACAATTTGTGGAATTAATGCCATATTACATTTACATAGTAGTTTTTAAGGCATAATAAATCCTACTACATTATTTAACTGTTCAATCACAACATCCCAGGGAACTAAGTAGTATTTGTCATAATCTCATTTTTATGAATGAATAACTGTGGTCTAAGAACATAATAAACTGTCTTGCAAAACAATGCTAAATGGTATTCAAGCTATGAACCATTGAACTTTAAGACAATTAGTGCTGCTCAAATTGATGTTTATTTTTTGATAAAGACAGACAAAATTTATACCTCTAAGTTACACAAGAATTCATTTCAACATTTTGAAATCATCTTAATATTTAACATTTAAAAATTTTTATACTTGTAGATTCATTCCTAACTTTTTTTGAAACTTCATATTTACAAATAAATATTTATCAGTTTGTTAACAACCCATATTGTTAACCAATGTTCTAATGCTAAAGCAGAATACTATACATGTGACAGTTTAAAAATAAATTTATTTTTCTCTATTTTGGAGATTAGATAATGGTGCCAGAATCTAGTGAGTCTAAATCTTGTCTCAACACAAAAGAAACCCACACATAGTAAAAAAGTGTGCAAGAGAGCCAAAAGATGGAAATATGACACTTGTATAAGAACCATGTATAGTCCTTATATAGTCACTCAAACTATTACTAACCCAGTTCACAATAATGCTCTTAGTCCATTCAAGAAAATATAGCTCTCATGACTTCATCATTTCTGACAAGTTTTATTTACCATTGTCATCACAATGGTAAATAAATTTCAGTATGAATATGAAGATTTGAAAATCCGTTTGTACTCATATAGGAACTATACTTGATTGTTGACTTTCAAAGATTTGATTTTATGTTTCATAATAATTGATATCTAAATTATTTAATCAAAAAATAATTTTCATAGTACAGTTATTATATCCAGTTCTGACAGAAAAATGGGAGTGTATGTGTTTGACATACTGACCTAATTTCATTTGGTTATATACCAAATAGTGAGATGGCTGAATGACATAGTACTTCCATTTTGAACTTTTTGAAGAAAATCCATAATATTTTCCATAATGACTTTTCTAATTTATATTCAACTCATAATGTACAAGATTTCTCCTTTTTTTCTGATTTCTTACTAACACTTGTTATATTTCTTGGTTTTGATAATTGTTCTAACTAAAATAAGGTGACCTCAGTTTTTTTTTTTATTTTCCTCTGATGACTGATAGTAAGGAGATTTTTGAAAACATATTTTTTAGTTGTTCTTTGATTGTCTATTCAGAGACATCATTAGTCTATTTTATTGGATTATTTTTACTCTTGACTTCCTATTCCTATTACAACTTGGATATTTGTATTCTGTCAGATACATTTTATTAAATAGTTTTTACAATTGGATCATACATACTTAAGTATAGAACTCTCTACTATGCCACTGAACAAAAAGTAAATGGATGGAAAATGCACAAAACAAAAATAATGACATTTATCTATGTATCTTTTGTATTTAATAAAATAAATTTCTTCTAGGTTACCTCATGCATTATTTTCTAGACATTATTCTAATGGATATTTTTAAAAACTCACAGAGATGTCAATATAGAGTAGTTATACTGTTTACATAATTGTTTCATTCTTGCTTTCCTTCCATCTAAAGCCAATAAGGGTCACTAAAAATATAACTGAAAGTACCAGAGAGGGTAGAGTGTTTTTCTTCTATATAAATTTCTATACATTATATCTGTTATCAGTTAATGGTATGTTTTAAGTAACCACTTTTACACATGTTTAACATACACTACACTGGTGTACAAAATAAACCAAAGCCCTTGAATTCATTATGATGTGTTTACATGAAATTGACAATCACAAATAAGCATCTATCATTTTTACTTTTATTTCATACACCATATGTACAATGTGTGTTATTTTTCCCCATTTTTTGATATTTTAACCATCAACATTTGCTCTTCACATTGTCCTGTGACTCTCTCTTATGTTTTTGAATTTATATTTTTGTTTGTTTATATTTTTATCATACCCTTAAAATACATTGGCTGTGGAAGCATTCTTATAAAATATATAATATTGTCATTTTCCATAATCTTCATAGTGTGCGTCTCCTCCTCAGGATTCTATTATAGTCTTATAAATGTCCCAAATAAGGAATGTCTACATTTGTGTTTATCTTTCCAATTTCTGTTAGAAAGTACTTTGCTTAAAACAAATTAGGGTCCAAAACCAATGCATCTTTGGCTCTTCTGAATATACACAAGAGCACACACACACACACCCCAATTTACTTAGTTTCTTAAAATTCTAATTTTTTAATTGATTTATTTTTTTAAAGTTTTTTTTTGATTTTACATACCAATCCCAGTTTCTCCTCCCTCCCCTACTCCTGCCCACCC
>CABHPQ010093063.1:0-14945 GCA_902168405.1 Peromyscus aztecus
TTTGCGCCTTTCCTGGAACTCACTTGGTAGACCAGGCTGGCCTCAAACTCACAGAGATCCGCCTGGCTCTGCCTCCCGAGTGCTGGGATTAAAGGCGTGTGCCACCACCGCCCAGCTTACAGCTCTTTTTAAAGGACTTTTGTATCACACAAATGTTTTTGTCAATCAAGAATACAAGTAGAATTTTAGAACAGTTGTGAAGTTGATTCCATGCCATAAAGTATACCTATCATGCTATCCTACCTGTTCCCAGTCCACAGAGGAGACCTCTTTTGGAAACTTGAGAGATAAGCTTGGAGGGGGTGGGTGGAGGAGGAGAGTACAGACAGAGATAACTTGAAAAGGGTGGGGGCTTTTCCAGGTCAGGTAGAAATGTGATTTAAGGGAAATTCCCACAAATTTACAAGGATGACCCCAGCAAAGACTACTAGAAATAGTGAATACATAGCTTGAACTGGCCATCTCCCATGATCAAGTTGGTGAGTACCCAAATTGTCATCAGAGAGCCTTCATCCAGTAACTGATGGAAAGAGATGCAGAGACCCATAGCCAAACATTAGGTCAAGCTTGGGGAAACCTGCTGAAAAGAGGGAGGAAGGATTATGAGCCAAAGGGGTCAAGGACACCACAAGGAAACCCACAGAAACAACTAACATAGGAACTCAAACACTCTGAACCAACAAATGGGACTGACCTAGGCCCTCTAACAATGGGAGCAGTGATTGTTCCTAATACTTTGGCTGGTTCTTGGAACCTATTCATCATACTGGATTGCTTTGCTCAGCCTAAATACAAGGGGAGGTGCTTAGCCTTATTGCAATTGAATGTGCTGGGGCAGGGCCTGACCCACTCTGAATAGAAACATAGGAGTCGTCGATGGAGGGGTGTCAGAGCAGAGGTGGGGGAAGGGAATGGGAGGAGAGTAGAGGGGGATACTATGGTTGGGATGTAAAAAAAATTAATAAATAAAATAAAATAAAGATATCATGCTACCAAGAATCATTATCATTCTATTTTCATAAAATATGAATGCTCCCAATCTGTATTAATATAAGAAATCACAGCTCAAATGTTTTAAATCAAAAATGTACTAAATGTTAAAAGTGACTTTCTATACAAAGTAATAATGAGCTTCATATATTTTTCACTACGCTCATCTGTACTCAAAGATTTTGAAAATAAACCAATGTCATTTTTTTTTGTTCTTAGTGGCAATATTTACTTCTTAGCTAATGGGTCATACTGTCTGATTCATTCTGTACTTCCTTGCTTACTCAGTTATCTGAATGTTCCCTCTACCCATTCCATCTCCCTGAGAAGAAGCAACAGCCAGAGCACTTGCTCTTGAATTTCAGCATCTTGAGAGTCCATGCACCTAGAATAGCACTGTGGTACCTGTTTCATTTTTATTGGGAATTCTATATAGACAGGAGACACAGATATATGGTTCTTCACCAAATACTAATTTACTGTGCCATGGCAAAATGAATCACAGAATTATCCAAAGAAATATGGATCAATAATGAGAGAAAATGAGAAACTCATTTGATACTTTTATTTCCTAGAGTGAAAAAGAGATTAGGACAAGGTAATATCTGGTACAATAATAGCTAATGTCATACAAAATTTATTAAAGAAAATGCAATTGCGGAAATTATCAAATCAAAGAATATTAGAGGTAGAAGAATCCTTTCACATATTCAGTTTTTTAAGCAGAACTAGATTTGTCTGCTGTCCTCAATGTCTATTTCTTCCTGTGAATTTCCTCCTTTTCCATTATTGAACACTGATTTTATGTCACTCATTGTACCCATCATGAGAATGGATACTAGAAAAACATGGACAATGAACTTGACATTATTGAATTTGTTGTTTGGCAAATTATATAGATTAACAAGGGGCAATTATAAGGATTTGTGTTGAATTTTCACATAAGAAATTGTAGAATACATGGGACACAAACCTAACAGTTGTTAGACTATAATAGTCCTACACCTATACATAATTACTCTGTTTTTATTCATCCAGTATAAACTCATATTTGTTGCTTACGATTTGTCAGGTTTTTTTTTCACTCTTAAAATTTTCATTATTTTTCCTTTCTATTGGATAATAGATTTATTTCATCCAATATATTCTGATTATTGTTTCTCTTCCACCTACTCCTCCCAGTTCCTCCCCACTTCCATACAGATCCAGTTTGAAGGGAGAACAAGTGGAAAATTGTTAACAAACATATGCAAATATCTTTAACAATATTGAACCTGTCATATCTACCAGCTAAAGAAAAACAATCATGCATAGTAAGATTTTCCTTTTTCATTTTTGATTGTTTAAAAAATTCATGCATGCATGTAATACATTTTGATCCAGTCCACTTCTTCCCTTTCTTTTCCAATTATTCTGCATTCTCCACCATTCTTCCCTCTCATTTACATGTGTGGTCTTTAAAACCAACCAAATCCACTTAGTGCTTTCTTGTATGTTCCTGAATATATGATCATCTACCGAATTATGAGTAGATTCACATGGGTTACATTCTTGAAGAAATTTGTCTCTCTACCAGCAGCAATATATTCCTAATAACTCAGCAAAGATTATATTCCTAATAGCTCACCAGCTCTCCAAAGATTATTTTTTGATGTCTACTATATTTTCAATGTTATAACTTAGGTTTCATGTAGTTTGTTTTATTCTGAAATGCACCTTTATATATTTTAAAACATAATTTTACACCATCAAGATTTTGTTTGTTTTTCTCTGATTGACTACATCTTACCTATTAGGTATTTCTTTCAATGAATTCTTATGTTTTTTATTTGCTTGTTTGTTATTTGCTTGTTTTTTGAGACAAGGTCTTATATAGTTCATGGTGGACTGGAACTCTTAGTTAGCTGAGGATTACCTTAAATTTGACTCTCTTGTTCTACCTTCTGTTGCTGGGCTTATAGGGATGATATGCTACTCTTGGTTTTCTTTTTTTATTGGGCATCTAAGTGGATCTTACCCACATTTTGTACATGATAGGCCAGTACTGTCCTAAGTGTACTGTATAGCCTGCCCTCATCCATACATTTTCTAGAGAAACAAATGAAATACACAAGCAAAATGAATTTGCAGGCTGGTGGTCCCCCCAAAAAATTACTGCTATATATGGTACCCAACATCCCACTATTGATATCCACATAAGGCCTGAGAAAGCTTAAAAATTTCCAAACAAGTGGCTTCCAGGCAATCAGGGTCTCTTGGCTAGGCTCAGCATACAGAGGCTTGGCTGTTTTAAAAGTCCTTGCTGTGCAGTTTAGCACTTGCACAGCTTACACCGAGTACAAATTCAAGTGGACAAAACAAATTCCCAGAGCACAGCCTGTACCCACCTTTATGAGGTTAAGTGCTCAAGAAACCAAGAGAGGTAGAGCCAGCTGCTAGCATGCCATACACTAAGCAGAACTACCTGAGGGTAGCCTAGCAGTTTAAGATTTGGCTCACACGGTCAGAGAAATGCTGCAGATGCAAAGAAAGTCATGTCCAGACAGAGGAAATCTCTAAACAGATATAGTATACTTAAAATGTGCATAGATGGTGAAGAAAGGAAAGAAAATGGGTATAGATAGTCATAGACAAATAAATAGTTTAAAATAACTAAGTCTTTAAATAAAAAACAAAGTAATGTAAAAAGAGTAAGTCAAGTAAAGATGGGAAATACACAGAGTGTCTGGATCCTGTATGATGTTTTGCTGACTTTGAATTTTTTTAAATGCTAATGAACAAAAAACAATAGCTGCTGAGAGACACTGGATTATGGAAACTGCTAAATTAAACCAACCTATATATTTTAAAACTGTCTTAGCTTCAGAATGGAAATCAGAAAGTATGTTGCTTTTGGGGAGATGTTTTGCTTTTCCACAGGAAACAAAATTCTATGGATTTCTTTAAAATTAGTAAAGATAATATTTGATTGGAGGAGACCTCCTGAAAATCTTGACTGCAAACATGAAGGAAGAAACCAAAAAAAAAAAATCTACAAGACGGGTGACATATATGGTGATCTTTTGACATAGGATCAGCTCTGAGACTGGATGGGATATGATAAATCTTGTTGGTTACAGAGTCCTCATGACTTACTATGTTACAATTTGGATATGCAGTCCAAACGGACTTATAGAGTTGACTGATGGCTTTCACCTACTCAAACACAGAACTAAAATTCATCTTTAGCTGACTTTTGCACACCACACATTCCATACATGTGTTAATACAGATACATATGTCATCTTTAAAAAGTTATATGTTTTTAGAACAAAAGGACTGGACATGAATGAAGACAAGTAGCCCAAATGATCCATCCTCTCAGAATGACTCTGTTACAGTTTCCTCAAAAATCTACATCCAGAACACTTTCAAACTGCTAGCTGTGTGGTCCAACCTCACAGACTATCCAGCTAGGATCTCATACAAACTCTACACTTTCCCATCACACAGCCAACTAAACAAAAAATAATAGAGCTAGCTCTTCCAGGGCTTGACCATTATCTCAATTTTATCAGAGTTCCTTAAAGATGCCATCATCATCCCAAGACAATAGTAAGCAGTCTAGAGAACATGATGCCCACATTCTCAAGAGGTGGGATAGTTAGTGTTTGGTCATTCAATGGCTTATGAATATTTGTCATCATTAAGGGGAGTTGGTTACAACTTGGTTACAGTTTTTCTTGTTACTAAATTCAGAAAAGCAACTCACAAAAGTGGTGTAAAATGTATAAAGTTGAGAGATGTAAGAGCTTAAGTTGTTTATCTAAGAAAATGTTTTGAGGTCCAAAAAGATAGTTTTGGGTTGGTAATACAAATTGGAATAAAAAATAAATTAGTTACAAAACTTTGGAGTCACCAAGATAGGATAGATAATAGAGTACGTGCTCCAAATTTGCTAAATGCAGATAGACTGGATATTGTAAATGTAATTCTTACCTGATAATTGTTCTTTTATTGTATATAGTTTTACTATGTTAGAGTTAACATTCTTTCTTTTTTATCTAGACATAAATGGAGAAATGTTGTGAAATATTTGTGCACTGTGTGAAGATATGTTGCTGTGATTTGTGTAATAAAAAGCTGAATGGCCAATAGCTATGCAGGAGAGAATAGGCAGGATTTCTAGGGAGAAAAAGGAAGAGGAGAAGGAATCTAGGCATGCAAAGAGTTGCTAGTCACATGCAAAGGAAACAGGAGGTACAAGATGGAAGAGAGGTAATGCCATGTAGAAGAACATAAATTAATATAAATGGGTTAATTTAACTTATAAGACCTCCCTGAGATGAGCCTAAGCTAAAGATCAAGCTTTCATAATAAGTGTCTGGGGTCATTATTTGGGTCTGGTGGTTGAAAAGAAAGTCCAACTACAAGTCAAACTATAGAAAGGTAGATTTCAGGCTAATTCTTAACTAACTCTGCCCTCAACCAAATAAACATTGTATCTGCAGTGCCTGCTTAACTTCAACTCAAGTAGTTTTCATTATTTTGCCATGCAAACTGCACAAATTATTGACTTGAAATTTATAAACATAAAGTAGTTTCAATAATTTTTGGTAAAAAAAAAACCTTCCCATATTGTTCTCTTCCTTTAAACAGGAACTAGAGAATGTATTTTCTCCTACTTTTCCCAGGTGACAGCTTTTATCTACCAAAGAAGTGACCAATGGCTCCAGTTCCACATGGCTAGCTTCCTTAGAAGAAAAAGCATAATGATGCATGCAAAGTGCCAATGTAATCACAAGAAGGGTATTCTATTTTTCATAAATATATATTTCAAGTTCCTGGATAAGTCTAGTGGTAGAGTGTTTACCACTCTTAATTCTGGAACATGACCTGACTTCACAAAAGTGCTATTGCTTATGTCAGGAAAAGAAGAGGCAGATGGTATTATGTCAAAAGCTAAAGAAAGAAACTGGGCATGTCTTTGATTTTTCCAGTGGAAATATCTCAAGGCAGATAACTCAAATTAAAATTCAGATGTAAATAAAATGGAAATTGTAGAGAGAATATCCACTTAAATGCCTAAAGTGGACTATAGTAATCATGTTCATTACGAAACAACAGCATATATATCCCATAGCTAGTATATTCCCCAAACCTAAATGTGTATAGTAAAGATTCATAAAACAACTCAAAAAGGTCATACTTCCACATAAACATGCAGCACCTCAGAATAATCCTAGGACATGAATATATGCATCAAGTGGCTGAAAATATAGTTTTAAAGGACAGGAACTCAACTTATATTTTTTTCTATCTAGGCAGAAACACATGTTCCAATCTTTTCTCACTGACTCTTTCCAAAGACTGTTTTCCAAAGGTCTGTTGTGGGACAATTTGTTTGTAAGAATTGTAGCTCCTAAGAATTAAATAAATCATAGTAACTGCTATTTCTAAAATATCGTTTTAGTAAATGCAACTATAACATAATCAATTATGACCAGTTTGTTGAAAATATAAGCCCAAACTTACTTGGCTTCATAAAGAAACTGATGCATGAAACCTGTATGTATTTCTTTGGCAGGCTAATATTAGCATAGATACCTAGAGCTACTAACAGTGGTATACAAAATTCTTGTTCAATCAAACTTTTTAAATCTATATTCTCTTTGATATAAACTTAGGTTGCTGATACAATTTTCTACCAACACAATCATTTTTTCTTTGTATCTTTCTCAAATCTTAACATGTAGAATGGCATTCTGTGTCAAACATTTATTCTTCATAAAACCATGTTTTCATCAGCTCAGATGTCTTTGTAAGAGACTGAAATCTTTTTGCATATTACCATTTTTTTGTAGTAAACTTTTCTTCAGGTGACTCACTCACCAGTAATCTTTCTTTAATCAGAAGTCATGTGCAAATTTTTACCTATAGAGCAGAACCTAGCAAGCATTATATGGCATCTATTTATTATTTTATCATATTTGACAATAAATTATTCTATTCTTACTCCACAAGGCTATATTTTCTTCTGCAAGAAAATTCAGATACCTCAAGGGCAAGAAACAATATACACGATTAACTTATTTATTGGCACAGAAAGCATTTATTGTGGTTTATTTATGGGCTAAATAGAGTACTATACCATGAAGATAGAGATGGCAAATAAATGTTCCTGAGTTTCAAGGAGATTCTGTCCCTGTAATTCAATCTAATAATTGCTAGAAGAAGGTCATAAAATAATGCTCTAGACCAGTGGTTTTTAAATGTTACTGTCCATCCAATCACTTAGAGGGATTATTAAAATCTGTAATGCTAGCCTTTACCTCAACTGATCTAGCAGATCTGAAATAGGGCCCAGTGATATATTTCTATCATATTCACACAGAATGCTAATGGTGATGTTCTGGGGACAGTGATTTAGAGAAGTGAATGGCATTTACATGGGGAATACATGAGAAAAAAGACAATGGAACAGAAAATCTACTGTAATCATGGAGCTACAATATGCTCTATAGTGGGCTTATATAATACACAGGAGCCAAGTGTGCCATTACTTATGGACACAAAATATTTTTGGTGAATTATTTACTTCATGGTAAGGAGTACAGATTTTAAAAATATGAAGAGTTTATGTCATAAACACATAAATAGGGAGGGATGTGGTTACCCTTGGGCTTTAGGTATTGGAAGGGCTTTAAAAAATTCCAGCACTCAGGAGGCAGAGCTAGGTGGATCTCTGTGAGTTCAAGGACAGCCTGGGCTACCAAGTGAGTTCCAGGAAAGGTGCAAAGCTACACAGAGAAACCCTGTCTCGAAAAACCAAAACCAAAAAAAAATAGATATGATTGCAGAAAGGTTTGTATCATATTGAAAGTTAGAAATAAAAGATGAAACCTATATTCTTTCAATGCTGCATATTATGTTGCAGATTATTATGTGGTGTGTCTCAAGGTCTTTAGGCAGACCAAAAATCAACATTATTTTAAAGAAATGATAGCTTCCTGTCAAGCTTTTCCATTCATCCTTACATGGTAAGTGGATACCTGGTAATCTGACACCCTATGTCCAAATACAGCAACCGGTTTTCTTTTAATACATGTGTTCCCCATATACTTCAGGCTATTACAGCTGAAGTAACATTTTGGAAGTCTACTAATAAGGAATCTGAAAGACAAATACTAAGCCAAATAGAAACAACCTAGCTATAGTTAATAGACAATTAGGACTAGAGTTCATGTATTTAACTTTTTCTTATTTCAATGATTCCCATAAAAGTAATTCAACAATTAAATTGACTGCAATATGAATTGGTGTCATTTAATTTTTGTGTGAACAGGAAATAATACTTAATTCATAATTATAACATCATTATCTCTGAGCATATCTACTGTCAGAGATACTACAAACAATATCCATCTCGTAAGTAATGAAATGCAGGGAAAAATGGCTTTCTAGGGCATCTATGGAAAATGATAAGATTTCATTGGTCACCTTTTTTCATATATCATTTCCAGGCATCACAGTGTCTGGCATTTCAAAAACCACCCTATTATCTTGTCAAAAAAAAATCCAGAGGAAGTCAGCCATCTCACAAGAAACTGCTATGGCAGATTTACTCCTCTGTGAGCTTTTTTCCCTGTATTTTTCCTTTCATTTCACTAACAACTCCTGCAATTTATTCAGTCCAATTTTAATTTCTAGAACACAAGAAAAACTGAAGTTCCTTATCAAACCTTGACCTGATGCCATCACTCCTGCCAGTCATTCACGAATAACTTTATTACAGGATATATATTTCAACTCTGTCATGTCTATGAAATATTAAGAAATGTATAATTCCTTTTGCCAATCCTTTGAGGTTTTCTTTCTAAGTAAGTGAATGTTGAATAAAAGTTGTCTCCTGTTTTGAATTGTATAAGTATCAATAATAAGGTTCTGCTGCTAGATTACAGAAGAAATTAATCCAAATGATATAGTATTTTTATTTAACCAAGAAACATTTAATTTATAACCACAACTTACCAAAGAATAAAGAATCCATATTTGTCACTTACATTTAGCCTCAGAAGCTATTGAGGTTATTAAATATATTGACACCATAGACATATAACCGGTAATGTACTGACTTGTGAAAATGGTGTCTGGATAACCTGAAGCGATGATTATCTCTTTGCATGTCTACATTACAAGACTTCTGTAATTTGTCTCTCTACCCCTAAGTGGTTGTCCTCTTACCTATGCTCAATAACCACACTAAAATTGATCTTTGAGTGACTGGAGAGATGGTTCAGTGGTTAAGAGCACTGACTGATATTCCAGAGGACCCAGTTTCAATTCTCATCACCCACATTGCAGCTCACAACTGTGTATACTCTAGTTCCAGGGGACCTGACACCCATGGCAAAACTCCAATGCACATAAAAATATTTATCTTTGAATACTCACTTTAAGTTGGCCATTTCTTCCACATAACTTCTCCTTGACTTCATTGAATCTATCCATCTCAAACCTTTCTTTTAAATCCTGATGTCCAATTATTTTGGACTTATTATTTCTAGGAAAGGCCATACTCTCTTGAATTTTTATTGCTGTCCTCATTTTTCATCATCTCCACATATATACCCTCCAAGAAAATCTTATGTTACCTTTTATATTGGAGAGAAGATTTCCCCTTTAATTCCTTCTTGAATTTTATTATATCAATTCTGAGGAACCATATTGGTTTTAATAATGATTCTTACTATGAGAACAACTTTTTACTATTTAGTAATGAATAATCACAGGAAATACTCAGCAAATATTATTTAATTGGAGCCTGAACAACAGTGTCTGTACTGTTCCCCCACTGTTGTTTTAACTCACTATGAACAGTTTTTTGATGCATACTTCCTTTAATGAACTTCCCTAACACAAGCTTCCTGTGTGAGAGGGAGCATGATTCTCATCACCAAATATGAAAAGGTATTATTTGGAAGAGAATATGTATAAATAAGCTTCAACTTTAATTAGTGTGTTTTATTTATTTCTCAATAGTTTCCCAAATGTTTTGTCCTTGATATTATAATATGTTCCTGTTGTTAAGATGTGCAACAGACTTATGTGGATAAGCTTTGTCTCTTTAGTATAATCTCCTTGTAAATTTAATCAGAGCAGCCCAAGTTGAAGACTAGAAGGAAGATGAAAAATTTGCTCTCCTTGACTACATAGGTTGACACATCAACAAATTTGCAGAAGTAAATCTTCTCGTGTTTATAAACCGCACTCCTTTGTTCCTTTCATTGATCACACTGTTGATATCAAGTATATTAGAAATGTTTTTGGGGAAACTTCCATGAAAATCTTACAGATTTTTCTATCTGCCAGAAAACCAGGTAGACCTCCTACAGACCTTCTCTTCTCTCTTCCTCCATATCCAATACCCAGTCTCATCCTCAGCACTAAAACAATACAACAGCTCCAGTTTTTCTTCCCCCTGTACACATCGCCTAAGGATCCCACAGTCTATCCATTCCTTCCTTCCTTCCTCATACTCAGTCACTTTATACCAACCCCAAAACCCAGCAGGCACATCCTGATAACCCAAGGACAGCTCCTGCTAGGGTAACAAGTATGCTGAAGGCAAACCCACACCTTTTCTGCTGCTCGCGCGCACGCACACGCACACACACACACACACACACACACACACACGGAAATAAATACAACTGTTCAAGAACTGAAAATGATAATAGAAGCAATAAAGAAAACACAAACAGAGAATTCTGGAAATGAAATATTTTGCAACATGAACAAGAACTACAGAAGCAATGTTCACTACCAGAAACCATGAGATATAAGAGAATCTCAAGCATTGAATCTACGATAGAAGAAATGGATGCATTTGTCAAAGAAAATGTTAAATCTAAAGAAGATTCCTGACACAAAATATCCAGATATCTTGGACACATGAAAAGACTAAATCTAAGGATAATAGGAATAAAGGAAGGAGAAGAATGCCAGTTCAAAGGCCCAGAAAGTATTTTTTTAAAAAAATTCATAGAAGAAAATTTTCCTAATCTAGGAGAGGACTATAAAGGTACAAGAAACTTACAGAACACCAAATAGATTGGACAAGAAAAAAAAGTCCCCCAGCCACATAACAATCAAAATACTGAACATGCAGAACAAGGAAAGAATAATAAATGTTGCAAGGAAAAAAGACCAAGTGACATATAAAAGGAGACCTATTAGAATTACACCTGGATTCTCAATGGAGACTCTAAAAGCCAGAAGGGCCTGGACTGATGTACTGCAGACTCTAAGAGACCACAAATGCAAGCCGAGAGTGCTATATCCAGAAAAATTTTCATCACCATAGATGGAGAAAACAAGATATTCCATGATAAAGCCAAATTTAAATAATATCTGTCTAAAAATATAGCCCCACAGGAGGTGCTGGAAGGAAAACTCCAACCTAAGCAGGCTAACTACACCCATTGAAATATAGGAAACAATCTTAAAACCACAAAATCAAAATAAGGGAAGCATGCAAAGACCACCAAAAACAACAACAAAATAGTAGGAATAAAAAAAATCATTGGATATTGATATTTCTCAATATAAATGGTCTCAATTACCCAATTGAAAAACAAAGCAAAACAAAATAAAACAGAGACTAACAGAATGGCTGGAAAAACAGGATCAATCCTTCTGCTACATCCAAGAACCAGCCCTCAACATCAAGGATAGACATTACTTCAGGGCAAATGGATGGAACAAGATATTCCAAGAAAATTGACCTAAGAAACAAACTAATGTAGTCATTTTGATATCTATCAAAATAGAATTCAAACCAAAGCTCATCTAAAGAGATAGGGAAGGACACTACATGATCAAAGGAAAAAATCACCAAGAAGACATTTCAATTCTTAACATCTATGCCGCAAACAGAAGGGAACCCAAGTTTGTAAAAGAAACACACTACAGTTTAGATCACATATTGACCCTCACACACTGATAATGGAAGACTTCAATACTACAATCTCACCAGTGGACAGGCCATCCAGACAAAAATTAAACACATAAATACTGCAGCTGAAAAATGTTATAAACCAAATGGACCTAACAGACATTTAGAGAACATTTCACCCAAATGGAAAAGAATATGCCTTCTTCCCTGCACCTCATGGAACTTTGTCCAAAACTGATCATATACTTGGACAGAAGGCAAGTCTTAAAGATACAAGAAAATCGAAATAACTTCCTGCATCCTATCCGACTGTCATGGACTAAATATAAAAATCAATGGGAAGAACATAAAGGTTTACAAAATTATGGAAACTGAACAATTATCTGCTTAATGAAAAAAGGAGTCATGATAGAAATAAAGAAAGAAACACATTCTATAATTCAATGAAAATGAAAACATAGCATACTCAAACTTAGGTGTTTGTTTGTGAGTGGCGCTAACAGGAAAGCTCATAGCACTAAGCACCTATGCTAAATGAAAAATTTGGAAAGAACTCATACTAGAAAATTCACAGCTCACATGAAAACTCTAGAATAAAAAGAAGTAAGCACACCCTATAAGAGTAGAAGACAAGAAATAAACTGGGAGCTGAAACTAATAAAATGGAAAAAAAGAGAACAATACAAAGAATCAATGAAACAAGAGTTGGTTCTTTAAGAAAATCAACAAGATAGACAAATCCTTATCCAAACTAAATAAAGAGAATATCCAAATTAATGAAATCAGAACTGAAAAGGGAAGCATAAGAACAGATACCAAGACAATTGTGTAGCTTGATCTTTAGCCTAGTGAGGGAAGAGTGTGAAGCTCCATGGAACTAAGGTGTTTACAGATTTCCTAGCTGGATCAAATGGAGTTATCAATTACATCATGTGCCTATAATCTGAAGACTGATAAACCATCAGTATAATTACATTTTCACACAGCCTATAGTTAGTTAAATAATATCCTATGACCAAGGAGAAGTAAGGACAGACCTTGAACTTCCAAAGTTTAAGGAGAAAAGACACTATGGTTATGGAAGTCAACCTCCTACTAAGATAATAATCCACTAGTGGTATGGGTTGGGACAACAAAATATAATTAGAAACATGCTCATTTAAGTTGAAAACATCCTTATTCAAGCTCTACATTTTTTTTATTTAATTGAAGAATGCTCTGTAAATGTATTTAACCTTCTTCTGTAGAATAGAATAATAATATAGCTCATGGTTGTTCAATTGTTAAGTACAGATATAGTAAAACATGTTTATATCTAAAAAAAAAGGATACCAAGGAAATCCAGAAAATTGTAAGGACATACTTTGCAAACCTATATTCCAACATGTGGGTAAATTAAAATAAATGGATAATTTTCTTGATAGATACAGCTTACCAAAGATAACTCAAGATCAGATAAACAATTTAAATAGACCTATGACTCCTAATAAAATAGAAGCAGTCATTAAAGATCTCCCAATCAAAAAAAGCCCAGGGTCAGATTCTTTTAGTGTAGAATTCTTCCATATTTTAAGAGAAGAGTTAATGCCAATAGTCCTCAAATGATTCCAGAAAATAAACAGAATTGGAAGGAAATCGCCCAATTCATTTTATGAGTCCACAATTATCCTGATACCAAAACCTCATAAGGACTCAAAAAAGAAATAATTTAGGCAAATTTCACTCATGAACATAGATGCAAAAATGCTTAATAAAATACTTGCAAACTGAATCCAAGAAATACATCTAAAAGATCATCAACTATGATCAAGTAAGTTTCATTCCTGAGGTGCAGGGATGAATCGCTATACACAAATCAGTAAATGTAATCCACCACATAAATATAAATAAACTGAAAGAAAGAAAAAACGCATGATCATCTCATTAGATGCATAAAAGGCCTTTGACAAAATCCAAAACCCCTTCATGATAAAAAATCCTGGAGAGATCAGGAATACAAGGAACATACCTAAACATAATTAAGGCAATTTACAACAAGCCTATAGTCAACATCAAATTAAATGGAAAGAAACTCAAAGCAATTTCACTACAATTAGGAACAAGACAAGGTTGTTAAGTCTCTACATAGCTAAAGCAGTAAGACAACTCAAGGAGATCAAGGGGATATAAATTGGAAAGAAAGAGGCCGAACTACCATTATTTGCAGAAGATATGATAGTATACATTAGTGACACTAAAATTTCCATCAGGGAGCTCCTATAGCTGATATACAATTTCAGCAAAGTAGCTGATACAAGATTAAGTAAAAAAAAAAAATCAGTAGCCCTCGTATATATAAATGACAAATGGACTGAGAAAGAAATCATGGAAACAACACTCTTCACAATAGCCATACATAATATAAAAATATCTTGGGTAATTCTAACCAAGCAAGTGAAAGACTTGCATGATAAAAATCTTCAATTTTTTGATGAAAGAAATTGGAGATGATATTAGAAGGTTGAAATATTTCCCATGCTCATGGATTAGTAGGATTAATACAGTAACAATGACCATCCTATCCAAATCAATCTACTGATTCAGTGCAATCTCCTTCAAAATTTCAACATAGTTCTTCACAGACGGTGGTACAATTCTCAATTTTATATGGAAAAGCTAAACACAGGATAGCTAAAACACTCCTGAACAATAAAAGAACTGCTGAAACTCTCATCATTCCAGACTTCAAGTTGTATTACAGAACTATAGTAATAAAAACTGCACAGCAGTCCACCCCAATACGCACTCATCTATGAAGTGCTGGAGCATGTCAAGGGGATGAACATACAAATCCAAAGCTACAGAATCTCCATAACACAAGGCAACAACAGAATATTCAAGAGGAGTCCTAGTGAGGGCACATAATCAAGGGTTTGGTGTAACCAAAACCAGAGAGTAGATAGCCCAGAGAAATAGGGTAAATATAGGATAAAAGCAAACACTACTGATTATATATATATATATATATATATATATATAT
>CABHPQ010093063.1:15045-48651 GCA_902168405.1 Peromyscus aztecus
AGAGAGAGAGAGAGAGAGAGAGAGAGAGAGAGAGAGAGAGACTCTAAATGGGAGGTGTATATCAAATTCATCTCCCCAAGAGTTCATGGAATCCTATGAATGGAAAGGCAGGAATGTTGTAAGAATCAGAGGGGATAGAGGACACCAGGAGAACAAGGCTCATATGAACTCACAGAGACAGAAGTAGCAAGCACAGGGCCTACACGGGTTTACACCAGGTCGTCTGAGGTTATATTATAGGTATTATCTTAGTATTTCTATAGAAGTCCTGACTGAGAAACAGTGGATCTTTGACTCTTGAGCCTGCTCTTGGGACTCTTCCTTCTGCAGGGTTGCCCAACTTCGATATGATAGTTTTTGCTATGTCCTTTTAGATTTTATTTTGTCATGCATTGTTGTTATCTCTTAGAAGCTTGTAATTTTCTAATGAGAGACAGAAAGAAAATGAATGGGAAGGAGGAAAGTGCAAGGATGGTTGTGAAATTGGGAAAAGTAGAGGGATGGAAATATAATCAGGGTAGATTATATGATGAAAGAATCTTTTTTCAATAAAGGGAAAATAGGAAGTAAAAAGAAAAAAAAGAGCTTCCAGGTTGAGAAATGGTCCACATTGTCTTTACTTGAACTCACTTTTATGCTAAAATAGGGGCATCAGAATGGGGATAAAGCTATTCTCTTCACAAAAGTTCCACTCAAATGAAGAATAAGAATGGCAAAAGACAGATGAGAAGGAAGGCCATTTCTCACAAAGAAAGTATATTGCTTACTCCAGTAGTATTGTTCCACAAAATTCCTTACCAAGAAATATCCCATCTTATAAGGACAAGACTCCCAGTTCCTAAGTCTCTATAAACACAGCAAGCTGTGAAAACACCATCTAAATAAGGGAGGATTTTCTGATCCCATTCACAAATCTTCTATGATTGCTCTCATGTTTCTATGCTCTTAATTGTTTAACCTCTTCCAATTGAAAATAGTGTCTATGTAAAACAAGCAGGGAATTCCTGGGGACACTCTGAGAGAACACTGAATTTTATGTTAGTTTAGTAGGCTATCCTTCATGCATGCTGTATATCACAATCACATGGTAGAAGAAGCCTGCCTTCTTGGTGCTTAAGAAAAATGTTTGGAAAGAGATGATATTTAATTAATTTGGTATGGATATGAAAGTACAACTTCCATATGGACTTAGGACAAGAAGTTGCAAATTACTTGTTTCTCATTTCTTATCAAGAAACTAGAATTTTAGATAGACAAAATCTCAGAATTGATGTAAGACCAACTTTAATTATAGACATCAATACTAATGTCCTAGCAGTTAGTACCTCTTAGAATCATCTCAGAGATGTATCTGTTTTGTTTGTTTGTTTGTGTTTTTTTGAGACAGGGTTTCTCTGTGTAGCTTTGTACCTTTCCTGGAACTCACTTTGCAGCCCAGGCTGGCCTCGAACTCACAGAGATTCACCTGCCTCTGCCTCCTGAGTGCTGGGATTAAAGGTGTGCGCCACCACCACCCGGCCAGAGATGTATCTTTTAACAAGGCTCTGAGCCCTGGAATATAGGTAACTTACAAGACTATAAATGCATTCATTTTGCTCCTTGTTTTAAACTCATCCTAAGATTTATTATTATAAAATAGCCATTTTTAGACCCCTATGGTATGATGCCTTACTCAGCCTTGATGCTAGGTCCGTCAACAACATGGTATGATAGCCGATGTTGACTACCCAAGGGAAGTCTTACCCTTTATGAAGAGGGGTTGGGGGTAAGATGGGGGTGGGGGGAGTAGGAGAAGAGGAGGGAGGGGGAACAGAGGTTGGTATGTAAAAGGAAAGGAAAAAAGTTTTAGTAAATGTTATATATATGTATATACATATATATAGTGCTTTTAAGCCTAGCATACCAATTTTCTGACACTTGTAAACCTGTGCCTCTTCTACTTACACGAATTTCTATTAACATTATTCCTAGTGACAAACTATATGTTATTTTATTAATTGAGTGGACGTTAGTACTGAACACAATTTACATAGTAAAAACTTACTATTTTACTTTATTAAACATGGAAAGCTCTATTCTGTAGTTTCCCCCAACAACGTTTCTGATTTTCAATTGTGTAAAAAGCAGAATTAACTCTTCCAAACTGACTTTCCATCTCCGTCAGAGTCCTAAAATAACAGAGTACCAGTTTGTGGAAGGAATAGGAATCACTTGCTAAAACTAGTTCTAACAACTATAGTGGTTCCAAGAAAGACTGAGAAATTTTGCCAGTTGATGCATCCCTCATGGATTAGTTCTCAAAATAGGGTTTCTTGGTGATGATCATCATTATGACCCACATCAGTGCTCAAAGTGAATTCTTAGGTTTGACCACACAGTCACCTCATTAGAAACTCAAAGCATGTATTGTAATACAAATTTTCACAAGCTCCTCTGGATATTGCTCTGTATGCTGTGAATGTGTTGCTCTGATTGGTTAATAAATAAATAAAGTGCTGATTGACCAGTAGCCAGGCAGGAAGCTTTGGTGGGACAAAGAGAGAGGAGAATTCTGGGAACAGGATGGCTGAGTCAGGAGAAACTGCCAGTCTCCACTAGCAAGATGTAAAGATACCAGCAAGCCAAAAGCCTCTTGGCAAAGTACAGATTTATAGAAATGGGTTAATTTAAGATGTAAGATCTAGCTAGCAAGAACTCTTAGCCATTAGGCTATACAGTTTTAATTAATATAAGTCTCTGTGTGTTTACTTGGGTCTGAGCAGCTGTGGGACTGGTGGGTGAGAGAGATTTGTCCTGGCCACAGGCCAGGCAAGACACAGGAAAACTTCAGCTACAACAAACTTTGTGTACAATTTTAAAATTAAGATCAACAGTGAAAACCCACCATTCTGCAGTGTCAAGATCCTGAGAGAATACAGCAGGAAATAACAAGTTCCCTGGCTCTCTAGGACTGACAGCTACCAAATATTAATGAAGGCTAAGGCCACTCCACTTACAAGACAAATATATGTATATTGAATGGTCCAAGGTAAATAATGCAAGACCTCCTAGTAAAATTTTGTCCTAATCTTGGTTCTAGAATCGAGCTGAACCAGAGTAGATTCCCAGAAGTCAAGTCTCATTCCTCAGTATTTATTAGGGTAAACAAAGTACTCTTGTGTGAATAATCCCCTTGTTCTCTCAGCAGTCTAAGATGGGGTCATCCTTCTGGATTCCTGGAAACTTCCCTAGCACTCGGTTTCTCCCTATTCCCACGATGTCTTCATTTATCATGGTATCTCTTTCCTTGCTCTCCCACTCTGTCCCTGTTCCAGCTCAAACATTCTGTTCCCCTATGTTCTCACCCCCCATACCTTGCCCTCAATTACCCACCCACCCCCAGTTTGCTCATGTAAATCTCATCTATTTCTCCTTCGCTGGGCAATCCATGGATCCTTCCTAGGGTCCTCCTTGCTAACTAGCATCCCTGGAGCTGTGGGTTGCAGTCTGGTTATCCTTTGCTTTACATCTAGTATCCATTTATGAGAGAGTACATACCAAGTTTGTCCTTCTAAATCTGGGTTACCTCACTCAGGATGATTTTTTTCTAGTTCCATTCATTTGCCTGCAAACTTCATGATGTCACTGTTTTTCTCTGCTGAGTAGTGCTCCATTGCGTATATGTACCACATTTTCTTATCCACTCTTCAGTTGAGGGGCATCTAGGTTGTTTCCACGTTCTGGCTATTACACATACTGCTGCTATGAACATAGTTGAGCATGTGTCCTTGTGGTATGATTGAGCATTCCTTGGGTATATGCCCAAGAGTGGTATAGCTGGGTCTTGAGGGCAATCTTACCAAAATCAATCCACAGATTCAATGAAATCCCCATCAAAATCCCAACACAATTTTTCACAGACTTGGAAACAATACTCAATTTCATATGAAAAACAAAAAACCCAGGATAGCTAAAAGAAGCCTGTGCAATAAATCAACCACTGGAGGCATCACCATCCTTGACCTCAAGCTCTACTATAGAGCTATAGTAATAAAAACAGCTTGGTATTGGCATAAAAACTGACATGTGAGCCGGGCGTTGGTGGCGCACGCCTTTAATCCCAGCACTCGGGAGGCAGAGCCAGGCGGATCTCTGTGAGTTCGAGGCCAGCCTGGGCTACCAAGTGAGCTCCAGGAGAGGCGCAAAGCTACACAGAGAAACCCTGTCTCGGAAAACCAAAAAAAAAAAAAAAAAACTGACATGTGGACCAATGGAATAGAATTGAAGACCCTGACATTAATCTGCACATGTATGAACACCTGATTTTTTACAAGGAAGCCAAAACTGTACAATGGAAAAAAGAAAGCATCTTCAACAAATGGTGCTGGCATAACTGGATGTCAACATACAGAAGACTGTAAATACGTCCATATCTGTCACAATGCACAAAACTCAAATCCAAGTGGATCAAAGACCTCAACATAAATCTAGTTCAGCCTACTCTTACTAGGACTGCTGAGGATAGGATTGGGTCATTACCTATTTATCACAACTTATTATTTGGAATAATTTTTTTTTCAGTTTCTAAAGAGTGAAACAATGGGAAATAGATGTTGTATTATAAGGGGGGATTTATCTGTGAATAAATTGCCTTTTGAATCACCACATACGAAAGATGGACAAGTGGCTAGAGAGTAGATGAATTTAAAAATGTTTGTGAACACAGGGAGAAAAGGAGAAATGATTTTAAATGAACTTGCCATGGGTATTGTGACCTCTTCCACTATTGATTTCACTTGTTGTCAAGGCTTAAGGCTGCTTGTTTCCATTTAACCTAACTAAACTCATACATATTCTGCTGGCAATGTCTGCAATTGTCAGGGTGACTTGGAATTGTATTCTGATACTCCAAGGTGGTTAATGAGCCACACTGGCTGATTAACAACCCATACAAGATTGATGGGCATGGAATGAACTTTAATAGCAACCAAACCCTTGCATCCCTGATTTATACACCTTTCACAATTATAGGCCAAACCAAATTTCTGAAATTCTGGCTACCTGGATCCAAATTTCAGTCACTTTGTGATAGTAATATTAGAATTTATGATCATCATTACAAATGCATCTAGTACACTAGGTAAGGAATAAGCCTGGGCATATGAATATTATTTAGTAGTTAATGAATTATACAGAATAATATGAAGTTTGGAAGTCCCTTCTCTTTGTCAAATGCAACTATATAAACATTTGTTCTATCCGCAACTGCAATGATATAAATGGTATTTTTGTATACTATATTTGGATATAACATCACAAGATATGAAAATAATAAGTAAGCCAGGAAAGTATATAGTCACAAAGAGGCGTCCAATGAAATCACATGATAAGACAATAGTCCACATCTTCTAAAAAATTTGATAAACATGAATTTTCTAGAATGACTCAGACTCACTGGGTGTAGCCTAGATCAATAAACCTTTCCAGTGATTCTGATGTGAGAAATAAAGGCCTAGAGATAGGTTTATAAATTCATATGTCTATAAGTCGTCTTGGGACAGTCATTTAATACAATATAGAACATCCAGATATTGACCCATTGCCACATAGGCTCAGGAGAAAGGTGAGGTTTAAAGTTTTAACAAGCCATCTAGTTGATTCTGAAAAGTGTTCTGTTGATTGCACTGATCATAGACTATATCTGAACTTCTGCATATGATATTTAATGTCCTAGGCTTCTTCCTAATTCTTCCTCCCCATTCTTTCCTTCCATTCTCTTTCCTATTCACTTACATACATCATGCACTCACTATCTCTGTCCTACTTCTTTAGGAGGAATATGAACATCCTAATGCACCACCAAGCTTTCTCTCAGTCTTTCCAATTTGTATTCCTTTTCATATTTTTGAAATACTTTCTTTTACTTCTCTAGGCAACCTTTCTTATCTCTTTTGCTATTCCTCTAACACATTGTTCACAATAATCTTACACAATGTATAATGTCTTTGGACAGTCCTTGGATAATTTCAATAGTCATTTAACAATTATTTCTTTTCTATCAAGAGGCAATATTATGCACTGTGAATTACAAGAGCAAAACACATCTGGCAGAATAGTGTTTATACCATGGACCTTTGATATGTGATAGCCACTGTTATGTTATTTATTTGTTTCTGTTAAAACTGTTTTCTGTATCTATCTCTTCTACTAACCATTTACTACTCAAATTTGAAATTCCTTTAGATCAAGCTCTCTTTCTGTAAGTTCCAGGTCACTATCATAGTATCTACAACATAACTGTTGTTATAATTCTCTAAATGCTTCTGAGTATATAAATTGCACTTTGATAGGAAATTGTATCCTCTGATGTAAGACAGTTTGCTCTTACCTACAAAAATAAGGCTGGTGAATCAGGCACATTTTGAACTCACCAAAAAGAATAGATAATGGAATATTTTCTCTGAATTTGTCAAATGCAAATGGACTAGGCTTTGTTGATGTATTTATTGCTTATATAAATTGTATATAGTTATTGTACTTATTGTATATAGTTTTTCTTATATTAGTTACAACGTTTTTATTTTTTGTATTTTGATTAGACAAAAAAAGGGAAATGTGGTGATATTTTATTTGTGCTGAAATGTGGTGATATTTTACTTGTATGTTAATAAATAAAGTTTGCCTGGAGATCAAGGAAATTGAAAGCCGTTTTAAGTAAACACAAAAGTCAGACAGTGGTAGCACACCCCCTTAATCCAAACACTTGCCAGGCAGATATCTGTTTGGATCTCTGTGACTTCAAAGCCATGCTGGAAACAGCCAGGCATGGTAACACATGCCTTTAATTCCAGGGAGTGATGGCAGGAAGCAGAAAGGTATGTAAGGCGTGAGGACCAGGAACTAGAGCCTTTTTAAGCTTTTAGCTTTAAGCAGCAGTTCAGCTGAGATCCATTTGGTTGAGGACTCGGAGGCTTCCAGTTTGAGGAACGAGATCAGCTGAGGAACTTGGGAGGTGAGGTTAGCTGTGGCTTGTTCTGTTTCTCTGATCTTTCAGCATTCACCACAATACCTGACTCTGGGTTTGTTTTTTTATTAAGACCTTTTAAGATTCATGCTACAAAGGCTAACTTTTCAGGCTAACTTCAATGATGATATAAATAAATTATATATATATGTGTGTGTGTGTGTGTGTGAATTATATAAATACACAACTGATAAGAACATTCCTTCTCACACTGGACATAAGATATTTTAACTAAGCAATGTACTGCTCATAATTTAACCAGCTCTAACTTCTTCCTTTATTCTGTAACACATAAAGATAAAAAAAATACCTCAACATCAAAAACTGCCAATTAGAATAATTGAAGGAAAACTTGTTTTTTTTAATAACAGTGAGCTTCTTTCACAAGAGACATACTCAATTTCCCATTGTCTCACAGAAACCATGTATCTGTTTTCTGCAGGCTCACAAAATATGCATAAAGAAAGGCGGACCAAAACCAGGAAGATTTACTTGGGACAATATGTAATTTTAAGATTACAATTGATGCTAATGGGGCAAGCCCATCTAATTTACTGATGGTTGTTGATTCTTTTGGTTTTTGAACATGACCCTGAATCTAAATTGTGTTGGTGGTTTCCTCAAATATTTCAGGCCCCACTGTCTGCTAATTTCTGATACAGAAAATATCCAGCAGAACCCCCAAAATTCATCTAACAATGCAAGCGTGATACTGATCTGGGAATCATGCTTGGAGAAGAACTACTCTTCTCTGTAGAAGGAAAAGTCTACATGTTCCAACAAGAAGAGCATTGTGCTCTGTAGAAATAAAAATAAACCTGAAAATTTCAAAAAGGAATACTTAAGCAAAGCAAGTTTTCCAACTTAATTTTATTTCACTAATAAATACATAACATTTGTATTTACAAACTATTCTAAATTTACTGCTATATCATATATAGCTGTTTATGTGAAATAATTTAATTATTATAAACAAAACTCGAAGAAATCATGCTTGCTTTTTGATAGTGATGATTGTCATGGATTGGGCACAGTAGAAATCACTATGTTTGCGGTAATTAAGGAATTATAAAAGAAATAGACTATATACCTGAATCTTTATAGTAGAAACAATATGATATGCTATGTAAATTGTGGTATATGTTTAACATCACAATTTAAATTCTTCATTTTAGACTTCACCTAAATCTGATCAATAGGACATTGAAGTTTTGTGATATGATACTGAAAGTCCAGTTTGAGTGCAAAACAATATTATGTAAACAGACAGTATGCATGAGTTCTGTTCATTGAGCTCTTAGTACACAGCTAATGGATTTCCAAATGTTAGAAATACTTAACACAATTCCAGTCACAACAATTTATTGACTATTATGACAAGCATGGTACAAAACCTTTACTGTGAATTAAGCTTAATTATTCATGACAACACACCCCATGAAGTTGGCACTATGAGCATCTATAGTTTAAATAAAAGGAAAGCAAAGCTTTGAAAGATTAGTTTGCCAAAACACATGATTTTTAACACCTGAAATTTTTAATTGCAGAAAACTTTTCTAGTTTGTTTGACTGAAAAGCAGTATCCACTTCTGTTTTTGCAGCTCAGAAGTTTGCAATTACCTCTGTTTGAGTTACCCTCAAGAGGATTTAGATTCTCAGAAAAGTTGACATGCAAAGGAGTCTCTATTACTTAGGACTGTAAATTATGGTAAAAAACTAATTTTCAGTTTATATGGATCCAAAGTTCTAAAAAGAGAGAGCTCATTATTCAATAAATAGCAGAAAATATTTTATAAATTGTTTCATCAACTCAATGAATTTTCCCCCAAATATCTGTTCTATGCAAACATCAAGAAGAGACTAAATCATCTGAAGGATGAAAATAGACAAAAGCAGAATTATTTGGTAATATGTGTGCTTACTCTTTTATTTACTGCTTCAAATATCTTATTTGATAAGGTTGTTTCTTAAGATATGTTATGAGTAAACAGATTACAGATTCTGTAAAAGAAAATAAGAGTTTCTTCCAAAATAATACGTGTTTAAAACCAAGAATTTACTTGTACAAATAGCATTGAACAAGACAGTTATGAAATGGCTGCTATTAGGTGGGAAAGAACTATCCAGTGAATGGGGAAAATAATTCCTCAGTTGGCACTTTGTGTGTGTATCAAACTTGGAGCAAATTTGAGTAAGCCAGTGTCATAAAGGCAATAGAACAAGATAGATTTATTTTCAGGGCTTCTGTATACTCGGTAGCTAGAACTGTTTAGTGGGGAGGGGCAGAGGCGTATCATGGATTTCTTTTGATAATCTTAATGAGAAGGAATGGTCACTTCTACTAGACTAGTAATGGACATAAATGTAACTACAAAGATAATGAAGAGGATAGAGTAGTAGAACCAGGTCACATATTTGAGGGAATAATTTAAGGGCAATGAGGAAGATTCAGAGAAAAATCTAGGCTTCTGACTTGGTTAACTTGACTATGTTAGATCTAAAAAGTAGAGCTGGGGAAGAACAAGTTTTCTGAGTGTATTTTCTAACAAAATAATCATGTATTTAATTATATTCCATTTATTAGTTGTATCACATTAACTTATGCTGTAGTAAAGTATGTATATTTTTAGATCCCATCCAGGCCTAGGGATTCAGAAACTTGAGGATAACTGCCTTAATTTCCTGGTGAATGTGACTCACATTCAAGTCTGAAAACTCCTTTTATTATTTTTTTGTGACTGTACAAATTGGTTTTCTGTCAACTTGACACAAGCTATCATAATCAGGGAAGAAAGAACCACAATTGTAGAACTTTGTCTTGGCGTGCAGACAAGTATGTCAACATGTTTTATTGATTAATGATTGACATGAATGTGCCTGTAACGCTGTGGGCAGTACCACCCGTGGACAGGTGGTTGTGGAATATTTAAGAAATCAGGCTGAGTAAACCAGACAGAAAGCCAGTGAGCAGTGTTCCTCCATGGTGTCTGGTTTAGTTCCTGCCTTCAGGTTTTTGCTCTGCTTGTGTTCCTTCCCTGGCTATCCTCAGTGTCAGACTGTGATAGGGACATGTACATCAAATAAAACCTCTCCTCTCCTAGCTGTTTTTGGTCAATGTTTTATCATAGGAATGGAAACCCAACTAAATTTGTTCCCTTATGTGAATGTCTTTCAACCAAGTTGCAAGCTCACAGTCATGGTGAAGAAAAGAGTAAAGTTGTTCTTGAGTTAGTGCCAGAGGACGTTATATAAAGCTGACCCTCCTGACCGTAACAGAAGCTGCAGAGAATATTGTACATGTGTTTTATAAACCAGCAATTATGCATGCCATTTTCTGTGCTTTGCAAAAGTGCTAGACAGTAGTGCCAGAGAAAATGACATTACCAATCTAAGTTGAATAGGTAAAATGGTCTAAGACATTGCAAAGCAAAGTTGATTTGGTACACTTGACAGAGATAGCACTTTTAGCCATCAATCTTTGCTTGATAGACATAAATAGCTATTTTCAAGCCTCAGACACCCACACTTCCATCTTTAGAACAATGTTAGAAATTCTGGATGCTTGACAGTTGCAAATTATCCTCTAGCAACAAGATATTAAAGCAAGAGTTTCTGGTGTTTTCGTGCTTTTAAATATGCAACCTTAACCATATGTTTAAAATCTGGGATTTAAAATTTAATGGTTCACTTGATGTGTATGCACAATTAAGAAACTCCCATAATAGGGGAAGAGGCATAGATTGATATAATTAATGTCCCAAACCACAAAAATGCTGGCCTTTCTAGCAGTGTATAAGTTAGAAATTTCTATTAACTCTTCTTGATTTTGAGAATATAAGGCAAATTCAGAGTTTTTAAATAACCATTTAATAGCATTCTAGGATATTAACATATATTCTAAACCCAGAAGTTTAGTTCTTGGACAAGATAGTATGGTTGTTGTTTTTGTTTGGTTGTTTGATTTGGTTTGGTTTTTGTATATGCCATTTAAAAATTATTTTTGGTTAAATGACACTTCTTTTAGATGAGACTTCTAATATTCAAAAATACATCCATTCTTTGATCAGTACATAAATATTTACTTTATAAGTTTACTTTCTTCTTGTGTATAGTATTCATAGACTGTATTCAATTATATTGAATAAAAATGAGCAGTATCAGCAAATTCTCTGTAACATTTTAAGAAATGCAAGCCTTGTGACCTTGAGAAATGCAGACATCTTGGCACATGACAGCTCCTTATAAACCCTTGCACAATGATGAACAAACTGTAGGATGACTTCTAGAAGCTTACAGGCCTTGTCCTTAGGTTGAAAGTAGCCTGTCCATGTGAAACTGTCTTCCTGAGAAAGGTCAACTCTGCCAGGGAAATTGAATCTGTATCCTAGATGACACACACCTGAAGTTAGCCTGAATTGCCTTTCTTAGACTGAAAGAGACTTGCAGTTCTGTCATTAAAATGGCTTCAAATTATAAACATGCACCTCTTTCAAACTCAGAAATATCTTTCTCCAGGTCCTGAGAGTCATCCCTTTGGAATATAACCACCAAGAAAGATAGGGCCTCTGTCTCCTGGTCCACATGGGAAGATGGAATCTTAACTTTGATAACTGCCAGCTAGCAGATACAACTTAATTACATTTGCACTGGCCAGCATTTCTACTTTACTTCTCTGGTTGTATTGAGCCAACTTGCTCCTCATCCCTCAGTCTTCCTTTGAAGCTTCCAGGACACCTCTTCACAAATCAGAAGAGAGCTCAGACCGAATAAAAAAGCCATTTCCCCACCTTATCCAGTTGTGTTTTTGTTTATAACATATATCATCTCAACATTACTCTGATAAACATATTATCTTTAACAACCAAAAATATAAGAAAATGCATCAGCTTTGTTAAATTCTCAAAAGACTAGCCCATTCATATCCAAGGTAGTTTTGAAACTAATTTTGCTTCCTCTTCAGTATGTTCCACGAACAGACAAATTTGAACCTTCAATTATATGCTATCACAGTAAGAAGCTGATTGGACCATAAATGAAAAGACATGTGTTCACAATTGCAATGCCCTAACGCTAGTTATGTGTATTATCCATCTCTTCAATGAAAACAAAGACTACCCATTTTTTTTCTTTTAGCTGTAACTACTAACTACCAAAAGACACAAAGCATACGAAAACTAGGCAGTTCTCCTGTACAGTAACTAGTTGGCAATTTGCTTTTAACTTCCTACACAGATATCCCTTTCAGTACTTATTATTTTCACTGGAAAACAAAAATTGTACAAGAATTGTGAGAAGAAACAACTGTCAAAATTTGTGATAATGTTTGCCTACCATAGCCAGTTGGATCCCACTCAACAAAAAAATCAAAATTTAAAAAAAGAAATATAAGTTTGTTTACAAAATTAGTGTAAGGCCAGGTGGTGGTGGCACAAACCTTTAATCCTAGCATTCTGGCGGCAGAGCCAGGCAGATCTCTGTGAATTCGAGGCCAGCCTGGAGCGAGATCCAGGACTAGCACCAAAACTACACAAAGAAACCCTGTTTTGAAAAACCAAAACCAAAATTAGTGTAATATTTCCTTTGAAAGAGAACTTCTAAATGCCCTAGAAATAGTCTACAGAGAAAAGTAAAATGGCATTCATATTTATATTCTCTTTTGCATGGCTCATATTTAAAATAAAATTTTCTTTTCTGGATATAACCTGTGGCTCAAAATCATGAATTAAACACTAACATGTTGAAATATAAGTTTTAAAAACTATATTCCAAATAGTTAATCAATTGACACTTACTTTCCTCTGATAAATGCAAAGTACCAATTTTCTGAACATAGATTTTTATGGTTACACTTTCAAAATAATTACATCATTCAAACTTCTAAGTTCCTTGTAAAACCCAAATTGCTTGAACATTAGTTTTAGAGAAATTTTCATGAAGCCTTTAAGCTGAGTGTCAAATTCAACATTTAGGCTCCAAAGCCTATGGGTGGTATTTATCACCCTTCAACGTTCACATTCATCATTTTAAAGAAAATATGTTGGAGATAGACAAAACTGCAATTGGAACTCAAGTTTTAAACTCATCCATCTTATAGCCTTTATAGTTCCTCTTTATATAAAGTCCCAGGACTTGTCAGTTAGCAAGACACCAGACACTGAGAATAATTTAAAATGTCTTCATGAGAAAGGCTCAAGTACAAAGTCTAGGAGGAAAAAATAAAACAAAAACTTAAAGAACTATACATTTCAATCACTCTAACAGTTAATATCATCTAACATCCCCCAAACCTACCAACTTACAGAAAAGTTACATACCAACAGAGGTTATAAAGTATTGCAGGTATCTGCAAGTACAGACCCCCTTTACATTATATACTAAAATTAGTATATATTTAAATTTAAAATTAATATAGCAGCTATAAATGTAGCCTAGACAGTTTTGCAGTGGAACTCATGACACAGCAAATAAAAGACACAATGACAAGTCTTAAGTTATTTTATCCAACACTCTTTTGTTGGGTTGCTCTAAAAGGCAATACCACGTAGGAATTCGGTAAAACATAAAAAGTCATCTCATAAACTGTTTCATTACAAAATCATAAAACCAAAAGGTAGTTGCCCACAGTTGATACCTGCTATGACATGAGAATTTCAGTGATGCTTTCCAAATGTTTCATGAGTATAATTGTCTTTATAATACAATCCCTTTCTTCATTGAAAGGGTAGTATAATTATGTAGCAGAAAGAAGTTCATAGTAACCAATGACACAGTCATATAAACTTACTATATGAAACCTCATCAGTTTCAATCAGCTGTCTCACAGAATCTAAGGATGCATTGAAATCATATGTATATACATTTGGAAATGATACGTATTTCCTTGGCTTCTTATTTTGTGGTCCAGGAGTCTGAAATATTTTCAGGGATAGGTATTAGAAAGTAGGAGCAGTTACAAATAGTTGTTATATATAACACAATACTCTTAAAAGTTGGATAGATTGTCCAAAAAAAAGTATCCTTTCTTCTAGCCTTTCATTCTTATTTTTAAATAAAATAGTCCCAGAAACCTTCAGATTTTAGTACAATTGGGCTTATTGTTACGTTTAGCTTCGCTCTTTTCTTTGAGGTCACAGTGACATCTATGTCAGGAAAGTCTTTACCAACATAATATTACTGGAAAGTTCTAACAAGAGGGTGATGAGACAGAAGGCTTACACAGATTCCTGGGCAATTTGCCTTATCACTCAAAACTCCACACAAAGTGGAAACAGAGTGAGGGAAGATTATGGTATCTGTTACATATACTTTGGGATTTATGGCTCAAATATAGGTGTTTAAAAGTTTGGGAAATATAGTCAAACCGATCATCACTATCATCAATGTTAGAATTACCATCAATAGATAAAATTTATTTTCTTATTTTTGGATGGCCATTAAGTATAATATATAATATGCATGTATACTTTAAAAATACATGTATTACAAATATGTATATTTATATATTAAAATTTACTTATCCAAATAAATCCCAATACAAGCCCCTATGGAGCAAATACATTTCAACAAATCATATATTAACCACCCCCTGCTTGAAAAATAATTTAATTTAAAATTAAAATTTATATTTAAAAATACTTGTATTTTAAAAAATCAAATATTTTTATTCAAAAGAATAAAATCTGACCCCTATATCTAATGAAATAAAACAAAAACAAAACCTATTCAAAATATACCTAAGACTTAAAATAAGAATAGAAAGTATGAAAATACTAAAAGAAAACATATAGGAAACATTGCAAGACATTCCTACACACAATGATTTGCTTGGATGTAATCTCAATATCACCAGACACAAAAGTAGTTAAGATGTAAAAGGATTATATAAAACTAAAAGGCTTCAGTGTAGCAAGAAAAAAAAACACACAGTTAAGTTAGCGAGGAAACAACTACAAAGTGAGATAAGTTGTTTGGTAGCTATTCAACTGACTGAAGGTTAATATCCAGAATATTTAATGAACTCCCAAATCATAACACAAACAAAGAAATGTGAAATTCTTTAAACAGGACCTTCTCCAAAAACCCAAAATGATATATAATTTCATTGTAGTGAGAAAGATTACTATGAAATTGCTCTTAACAATACCCAGAAAGAAACCATGTCTAATACATGGTTAGTGGGAATGTATATTTTAAAAACATTATGAAAAACAGTAAGAGGTTCCTCAAAAAAGCTAAAGATAGATATACTAAATGATCCAATTACCACGTTTCTGGGAAATCAAACCCACCTGTAGCAGGGCTGCCTACAGATTCATGGTTTTTCAAGCGCTAGTAAATATAGAATGACTACAGATGTCTATGAATGGGTGGGAGGATAAAGAAAATGTGCTATATACAAACAGTGTTATTCTATTTAGCCACAAAATAATGAAATTGTGTCATTGGAACTATAACTAATCGAAGTGGAGGACACCTTAATAAAAATAAGTGAGACCCATCTAACTGTGTGTTCCCACTCATATTCGGAAGTGAAAACAGTCATTGTTTGTATAGAATAATGATTATTACACAGAAAAAGGTAAGGATACACAGCGGTTGCATAGTGACTACTAAA
Organism: Peromyscus aztecus; assembly: GCA_902168405.1. Taxonomy (NCBI): domain Eukaryota; kingdom Metazoa; phylum Chordata; class Mammalia; order Rodentia; family Cricetidae; genus Peromyscus; species Peromyscus aztecus. The sequence continues at coordinate 30,663 of CABHPQ010093063.1, forward strand.
ACACAGTTTAGTTTAGAGAATGTTTTGGAATGCTGTACCACAGGAAGATAATATAGTTCACAATGAGCTAATACATATTTAGTAAAAATTTACAAGGGAAGAGTCTGACCCTAACCAGAAGATTTTTCACTTTATTTATTGTCAATCAACCTTTCCAATAGCACATTTCATTCATAACTTTAGTCAAATACAGCAAGATGACTAGGATTCCATGTTTTTCTTTTTATCTGGGATATTCTTTATCTGTCTCCTTTTTTTTTTTGGTTTTTCAAGACAGGGTTTCTCTGTGTAGCTTTGCGCCTTTCCTGGAACTCGCTTTGTAGCCCAGGCTGGCCTTGAACTCACAGAGATCTGCCTGCCTCTGCCTCTTAAGTGCTGAGATTAAAGGCCTGTGCCATCATTGCCCGGCAACTGTTTCCTTTCATTCAAGATTCTTCTCTAATTGTAGCACTATAGAAGGAGTTTGGTAACAGTCCTTCTGTTTCTATTGTGTGGAACAATTTAAAGAGTATTGGTATTATCTCTTCTTTGAAGATCTGGTAGAATTCTGCATTGAAACCATCTGGTCCTGGGCTTTTTTTTTGGTTGGGAGACTTTTAATGACTGTTTCAATTTCCTTAGGGGTTATTGGTCTATTTAAATAGTTTATCTGGTCTTGATTTAACTTAGGCATGTGGTACCTATCCAGAAAATTATCCATTTCTTTTAGATTTTCCAGTTTTATGGAGTACAGATTTTTGAAGTATGACCTGATGATTCTCTGGATTTCCTCATTGTTAGTTGTTACATCTCTATTTTCACTTCTGATTTTGCTAATTTGGATGCTCTCTCTCTGCCTTTTGGTTAGTTTGGATAAGGGCTTGTCTGTCTTATTAGTTTTCTCAAAGAACCAACTCTTTGTTTCATTGATTCTTTGTATTGTTCTCTTTGTTTCTATTTTATTGATTTCAGCTCTCAAATTGATTATTTCCTGGCATCTATTCCTCCTGGGTGACTTTGCTTCTTCTTGTTCTAGAGCTTTCAGGTGTGCTATTAAGTCACTAGTGTGAGATTTCTCCAACTTCTTTATATGGGCATTTAATGCTATGAATTCTCCTCTCTTTTTTTTTTTTTTTTTTTTTGGTTTTTAGAGACAGGGTTTCTCTGTGTAGCTTTGTGCCTTTCCTGGAACTCACTTGGTAGCCCAGGCTGGCCTCGAACTCACAGAGATCTGCCTGCCTCTGCCTCCCGAGTGCTGGGATTAAAGGCGTGCACTGCAGCCGCCGCTGCCGCCGCCACCACCACCACCGCCCGGGTGAATTTTCCTCTTAGCACTGCTTTTATAGCATCCTATAAGTTTGGGTAAGCTATGGAGCTAAACAGAATTCTCTGCAGAAGAAGTTCAAATGGCTGAAAGACATTTAAGGAATTGCTCACTATCCTTAACCATCAGGGAAATGCAAATCAAAACGACTCTGAGATACCACCTTACACCCATCAGAATGGCTAAGATAAAAAACATTGAAGTCAGCTTATGTTGGACAGGATGTGGAGCGAGGGGAACACTCCTCCACTGCTGGTGGGAATGCAAATTTGTACAGCCACTTTGGAAATCAATATGATGCTTTCTTAGAAAATTGGGAATCAACCTCCCTCAAGTCCCAGCTATACCACTCTTGGGCACATACCCAAGGGATGCTCAATCATACCACAAGGGCACTTGCTCAGCTATGTTCATATCAGCATTATTTGTAACAGCCAGAACCTGGAAAAAACCTAGATGCCCTTCAACTGAAGAATGGAAAAATAGAATGTGGTACATATACACAATGGAGTACTACTCAGCAGAGAAAAAACAATGACATCATGAGGTTTGCAGGCAAATGGATGGAACTAGAAAAAAATCATCCTGAGTGAGGTAGCCCAGACTTAGAAAGACAAACATGGTATGTACTCATGCATACGTGGATACTAGATGTAAAGCAAAGGATAACCAGACTGCAACTCACAACTCCAGGGAGGCTACCTAGTAAAGAGGACCCTAAGAAAGACACAGAGATCACCTAGTGACAGAGAAATGGATGAGATCTTCATGAGCAAACTGGAGGTGAGGGGGTAATGGAGGGCAAGGGTCGGGTGAAAGCAAGCTTAGGAGAGCAGGAGGTCCCAGCTGGATCAGGAACAGATCGGGAGAATAAGGAAAGAGATACCATGATAAATGAAGACCCCATGAAGCAGAGTGCTAGAGAGGTCCCCAGAAATCCACAAAGATACCTCCACTATAGACTACTGGCAATGGTTGAAAGAGTGCCTGTGCTGACCTACCCTGGTGATCCCCCTAACTGTCATGATAGAACTCTCTTCCAGTGACTGGTGGAAGCAGATGCAGAGATCCATGGCCAAACCCCAGGTGGAGCTCCAGGAGTCCAACCAGCGAGAGAGAGGAGGGATTCTATGAGCAAGAGATATCAAGACAATGATTGGAAAAATCACAGGGACAAATAACCAAACTAGTGGAAACACATGAACTGTGAACCAATAGCTGAGGATCCCCCATGGACCTGGACCAGGCCCTCTGGATAAGTGAGACAGCTGATGAGCTTGAACTCTTTAGGAGGCCACCAGGCAGTGGGACTGGGACCTGTCCTTGGTGTGTAAACTGGCTTTTTGGAACCTAGGGCCTATGCTGAGACACTTCGCTCGGCCTTGGTGCAAGGAGGAGGGGACTGAACCTGCCTCCACTGATTCTACCAGGCTAGGCAGACTCCCCAGGGGAGACCTTGCCTTGGAAGAGGTAGGAATGGGGAGTGGATTTTGGTGGGGGGGAGTCTGGGGGATGAGAGGAGGAAGGACAGGGGAATCCGTGGCTGATATGTAAAATTAAATTAATTATAAAATAAAAATATTTATAAAAAAAGATTCTTCTCTAAAGTCAGTTCAATTCCACTGTTTCCCTTTTCTATCTGATCTTATTTTCCACTTTGCATAAAACTTACTCTACCACATTGTCCACTTTTAGACTTTGTATAAAAATTATCAATAATTATGATCTGCATAATCTCTATTACTCTTTCATAATAATGTAAGATCAGTTGGTCAAAAACGTTTGCTTTTTTCCTGACCAATGTTAACATCTAAAACAAAATCTGGCACATCCAATACATTCAATCTTGTTCAGGAGATTAAATAATCATTAAAAGTTCCAATATCAACAGATATTATTTCCTTTTTGACTTTAAGAATAAAGAAACTGAGGGTAAATTGGTAAGGTGGAAGCTCACAGTCATCTACCGGATTCATATAGAATATTTTGATCTGATTATCACATTGAGAAATACAAAAGGTAGCATGTATTACTAAAATGGTTACTTAGTCAGGTTAGGCCTATCCTAATCAATAAAAAATTGTTTAAAATTAATAATATCAAGAACATCAGTAAGTTGGCTGTTCTCTAGACGTTTTACAATACATTTTATATAAATATTCATAATGCCAATAATAATATTAATTAAAGATCACAATATGCTTTAGGATGTCCTACCCTGCAAGTTAAAAGACTTCTTCAGCACTAGAACCTGACTTTTATTATATTAATTGGAGGAGACAGGAAACACTGTGTCTCTGTTTCCTCATTTTACAGTGAGAAAATTACACATGCCTTATAACTCCAAGGATTTGAGAGAGCAATGAAGTTTATAGTTATAAAAGCATATTTTATATGCCAGAGAAATACACAGATGGAAGGCTCTCTGTATTGAAGATTTAAAGCTTTCTGTACAGTTTCTCAATAAACAATGAACAAGGAGGTAAACAATGGATATTACAAAAGGATATATGAAGTAAAATAGATGGAATGCTTATTGTAAGGTAGACCCGTGTTTGTTTTCCAGTTGGAATTAGTAAGAGGCTACATAAATAGGTAGGTCCATTACAGAAATCACTCTGAAAAAATGTGCAAGGAAGCAACTTTCCATCGTGGTCAAATTACTTCAGATGCCTTGAATTCATGAATAAAACACTCCATCAAATTTTATGCATCTCAAGCACTTCTCACACATTTACATTCACAGCATCCAAGTGAGGTAGGGAAGGAGGAATATTTCATTTTTTCTTATTTGGTGAAATGAAGATAATGAGGCACAAGGAGGTTAATGATAGATTTGAAGTTAATGCAATCAGTCAGCAGTAGAATCTTCGGTAGAATTTAGGTTTCCAGACTCTCAATTAGGGTTCCTTTCAAGATACTATGCTAACTACATTTTATTGTTGGAGGAATTTAATGTGGTCTTGTAGATACAAATGCCCACTACGTTTTTCCCTACTAAGGAATCTTGATAATAATTCAACCTCCAAGTCCTAGAATAAATGAATTTACACTGGGAATTTCAGCATTGAGGTTAAATCAGGCCACATCCTGTCTGTTCCTCTCACTAGGGATTCTCTCTTTCCTTATATTCTAGAACTTAATTATCCAAGTTCATATAGTACTCTTTTGAGGTATTGACATGCTATGTGTAAAAGCTATTGACTTATCATTTTATCATTTAGTTTAAAAATTCAGGATTGTAGTAATTTGAAAAGCAGAAAAAGGTGAGATGAGTCCACAAGATGTAGGATTTATAGAGAGAACGTCAGATATGAAGATACCTCCACATCTCCCCCTCTATCTCACTGGGCACTCCTTTTCTCTCTCCATTTCTGTTTGAAACCACTCTTTGATTTAAATTTTAGAGGTCTTCTATTTTATAGTTATACCCTTCCTTTGTGAGATTATTCTTTTTCATGTGATTATTTTCATGACTCTAAATGTTATCTAATGCCAACAACTTCTAAATCTAAATGTCTAACTTGAACATATTTTCTCTGAACTTTCAAGTCATAGATTCACTTGCCTGCTCAGTGTCACCACTTCAGTCTAATAGATCTCCAAATTTAATATGCTCCCTGCCAAATAAAAATGCCTATTTTACTTACAGTCTTCACCATCTCACTTGAGGTTAATTTTTTCTCTTTCAATGAAATGAGGTAGAAACCATGGGCTTATTCACGGTTCTTTATCTCCCAAATCATTTATTCAGTCCATGATGGAATCCTTGCTAGTTCTACATTTAGATGCATAAAGAACAAGATTCCTTCTTAAAACACTGAGCTAGACTACTATCATATTTATTTGGATTACCATAATTGCTAGGAAACTTGACCCCTTGCTGCAGGTATCTCTATCCCACTAGCAATCTTTATAAGACCTATGTCACATTTTTCTCTACAAAAATCTCCATTATAGGGTTGGGGATTTAGCTCAGTGGTAGAGCGCTTGCCTAGCAAGCATAAGGCCCTAGGTTCAGTCCTCAGCTCTGGCAAAAAAAAAATAAAAAAAAAAACAAAAAAAAAAAAAAAACCTCTCCATTAGCTCTTGTTTTACTCAGTGAGAAAGAGGACAAGAAGACATTTTACAATGGCTTTCCACTTCCTTTATCAACCCATCGACACCATGGACAACTCTCTCACTCTATGTACTCTAGACAGAATGCAGATTAATTGCTTAGGAAAGCAGCTAAAGGGATCCCTCGGGTATTCTCTGTTTAAAGTCGCCTTAGGTCAAAATGAATGTTCTTGAGATAAGAACAGGATTCATTCTTTTTTTCCCCTCATTCAAATCTTCACTCAAAATACTGTCGCAGTGAGTAATACCACAGTACCTGTATGTAAATCTTAGAATGTATCCAAGTTTAAGCTCTTACTTTGCTCTTCTTCTTTTGCACACTTATCATAATTTAGAATACTATGAAATATTCTTATATGTTATGAGTACAGGTTACTCTCTGCAACACAAAAGAGTCCATAATATGTGTGTGTTTTGTTTAGTTTCGTTTTGTTCACTAATGGCATACTGCCAGACACATGGTTGGGGCTCAATATTTGTGGTAACTAACCTGATGTTAGATCAACTAATGTTGTCTTACCAGTCTATAGCTTTGCAGTATTGAAAATTGAGCAAAAATTATGAAAGAGGGTTCATACAGATGACAACAAATTCAGACAAGTAGACAAAGGATACATAAGATACCATGGAGCACAGTAATAAACCAGTCAGATTTATTCCCCTGGAGACACGAAAATGAGACAGGAATATAAGCAAAGAATTGAAAGAAAGAAGATCATACTAAAAGGACTTTTTTGTATTTAAAAAGGCTAAAAAAAATTCTTTTCTGTGATACTTTTTTTCATTTCCAAGGTCTTTTTTTTTTTTTATTTTAGTACTAAGCAGGAGGTGGTGTGTACTTTCCTTGCTTGAGTTTAACAAAAAGAGAAAAGGTGTATGAGAAAGTAGTTTACTTTGGGGGAAGAATTTCGGGAAATAGGACACATAGAAAAATGGGTTGGTGTGAAATCAAAAGGGAACATCAGAGATGATGATGTGTGTTAATGATTAATGGAACTTGTTTATACAATCAGAAGCAAGCATAATAATATTTGGTTTTATTGGTTTATGTGGGGAAATATATTACCGCGTCAGGAGTCTTAATTTTAATTGACACTTTTACATCAGTGATCACAGAATTGTTTGAGAACGGAAGAAGTGTCTTCCATAAGTTTAAAACTACGTATTTCATTTTCATTGCTGCTCAAATCGGCCCAAACTATAAATTTTAAAACTTATAAGGATTCTGTAATTGCCTAATTTATATCTACAGTTGCAAACTAAAATGTATATAGATCACATAAGCTGTGGGTATGTTCTTATATAGCTCTTCAAATTTAGTCTACTAGCTCTATCAGTTATTGCAGGAATATAAAAGATGTTTATGGAAAATTCTCTAAGACTAAAAGTGATCTACATGCAAATATATGGAAATGGTTCCTTTCTTAACACAGTAATAAAACATATCTGAAAAATTCATGCTTTGGGAGAATAAGTGATGTTCACATAATCATTCTAATAAGTTGCTAATTTTTTATTTACATGCTTGCTTCATTAGCTATTTAAAGGTGCTTCATACAAAATCAAATACTATTGAATATTTTAGTTTAATTCAAATATTTAAATTTCAACTACAACATATGCCTTATTTAATATTAATATTTCTTTTGCAGTAATGACTACACATAAAATGCACAAAATCAAGATTGATAAAAAACAATGTTAATATAAAATTTATTCATTATTTTGTGGACAACATCCTCTAATTAGACATTAATTGGAATTAGCATACTAAAAGTGCTTAGAATTCATGGTGCTAGAAATATTCTGTAAACCATGAAGAAATTTCTCACTTATCAGGTATTAAATACAAAGGACACTATATAATTTATTTGTGAATTCTGGTAATTTCTGATATTTAATTTTCGAGAGTTGGGAATAACTAGAAATTATGCATGAAAATCTATAATCAGTCTGCAAATGTCTTTGTTTTAAACACTTCTTTTTACACAGATTTTAGTTTTACTTTTATTTAAATATCATGCATGCCTCTGTATGGGTCTGTGCAGGTGGGTACAGGTACACTTGGAGGCCAGAGGAGTTACATGAGGTTGTATGATGCTCAGTATGGTTGATGGGAGCTGAATGTATTTCCTCAGGAAGAGCAGCATCTGCTAATAATCACGGAGCCATATCTCCAGCCCCCTACATATGCCTTTTAAACATCTGGTTTCCTGTAGTTGGAAGAATGCTATTACAAAATGATGCTCTCTAGTTCGGTCCCATAGTAGTATCTCAGCTGTATTTCCAAGCATGATATTCAATGGGCAAAAAAAAAAAAAAATAAACAAATAAAAAACCTGAATGCATTAATAGGAAATAATCTCTGTTGGCCTTATTTACTTCCTAGACAACTGGTCACTGTTTCCTTCCTTCTTAGGTTACTTTCATTAGGAAATCCATTTCTTTACACAGAACCCTCCACTCTTGGCAGTTGAGTTTAAGAAACAAATATACAAGAAGGAAATTAATGCAAATTACAAGGAAATGTGAGCAAACAGTAAAGACTGAGGAAGCTTGGAAGAACAGGCATGAAAGGTGGAATTTTAACATGGCATAGCCTGGTATTGACTGATTCTTCAAAACACAGGGTCAGCATTTTGTGAAAGACAAACTGATATTTTTAAAATTAGCCATTCTCTAATATACAATATCTAATTCCTTGATAGACAATGCCAAGCTTTCCCTATTTCTTTGGCCATTTAGAAAATAATATTCTATTATGTATAGCATCATTATCATAGATAACAAAGTTATTTAACCTGGCTTATTGTGGCCTCTAAAGTATATTAAAGTCATTTAGAATGCTAAGTTACACCATAAAAAAGTTTGTAATAAAGATTAAGATCTAGAAATTGCTTCCCTCACTAATTCCTCCCACCTGCACTGGAAATTTCAATGCCAGCAAAGAAAATATTTGATGCCCATTAACAAAGACAAACAAACAACAAAAAGAATGTGGAGAATGCTTAAATTGCGAAGTTAAAGAAATCCCTTCAAGACCTCTAAAGTTCTCATTCTAAAGTATAGAATATAGAGTTAGAGGATGTGAAAAGAAAACAACAATAAAAGAAAGCTATGAGCTGAAGTAGTGAAACGATATATCCACAGAGAAAATGCTAACCTGCCCACTAGACATGGCAACCTACTGTGATGCTCAGTGACTGAGAAGGGTATGTTGGACATTGATTTATAGGCCGTTTCGAGTTTCTTAGAGAAACAGTTACACCTTAGAACTGTCTGTTGTGGGACATTCAGCCAAGCCATCCGTCTGCACAATTCCCACTGCTTGGAAAACCTCACGACCCCCCAGTGATGTTTTCTATATAGTTAGCCTGTCACAACTGCTGTGATTACTATATATGATTGTCTACCATAATCTACCCTCTCAGTTATTTTTATTTTATGACCAGTAATGATCACCAGTTATGATTCACTGAGAGCTATCAACACATATTCTGGTTTGGCAGATTTGTGTTTGTCCAAAATATCTATAGCTGCATGTTAATAGTCTTTTGATAGACTAATGTACCATTTAGACTGTAGTCATCTCAACTCTTTTCCCTCAGTCTCAACCAGCATATTCTCAGAATTTGCAAGACAGTGATTCTGTTTCAACTAAATTAATAAATGCCTCAAAACTACACAATTCACTTTATATTTATTTTTGTTTGCTAAGCTACAAAACACAACTACTCACATGAACTTCTTAGATGACATTTTTTTCAAGACAGGATTTCTCTATGTAGCCCTGACTGTGCTGGCTGGAACTCACTAAGTAGACCAGACTGGCCTCAACTCACATAGATCCTCTTGTCTCAGCCCCTTGAATTTTGTGATTAAAGGTGTGCACCACTAAGTCCAGCTTCAGGATTTCTTATAATGGTAACAGAAAATTAGGGCTCAAAGTCAAGTAGGAGAGTATATGCTTTAATTTTGACTATGTTTGTGCATTTATCCCTATTCCTTCTCGAAATCATCTTAATATCTATTATATTGTAGAGATTAACTGTTGTAACTTATGTCTGTCCTTTATCTCATCAACAATATTTCAAGATCTTTGAAGAATAGAAAATATCTATTGGATAAAAAGTGCACAGAGGGTGTGTGCTAAGAACTGGGCAGAACAATTCACTTTAGCCAAGGTATTTCAATTACTGCATGGCAAACCTGATATTTCCAATCTTGAAATTTAGCTCCTGCACACTTGAAGACATTAAGGGAAATTACGGTTCTGTTATTTCCTCCACTGAATCTAAGCCAAGTGTCTCTGGCATGTGAGTTAATAGGTACTAGACTGATTTTCACTGCAAGAGAATAAATGCATTGTCTATAATTTGCCGAACTGTATTGTTATTAGTCCATTGAAAAAGATATCCACATGTCCTATCACTTACTAAATGATTGATTGAGGATCCTAAAAGGAATTTTTTTTTGGAAACTATAAAAGCTAATATAGCTTCTGAATTGCTGTCTGCTCTGTATTAAAGCATACATACTAGAAAATTTAATACTACAATTAATTCTCATTCTGTCCCATTTTCTAAAAAGAGAAAATTAAATTGCAAAGGCAAAATATTCCATACTAGACAAAAAGGATTCACAGCCTCTTTGTTAACCTAGGCTACTGCCACTATTCTGACCACACTGGAATCATCACAATGAAACAAGTGATACAAAGACACCATATATTGTAATTAGGTCAAAATGTTTACAGAATGAGAGAGTTTCATGTTCTTGCATTCTTTGATTTCAAATAATCATAATTATCGGGGTTAGAAAAGAAAGCCAGCATTACAACACAGATAGATAGCATTAGTAATTTTAATATCTTCAATTTATTTGCTGTGCAACACATAAAAGGTCTTTGAAATATTCATGATTATTTTATAAAAGTAGTTATTTATGTTACTGTTTAATGACAGCTCTCCATCTTGATAGTGATATTGATTATACGAAACTGTTCATGTGATTAAACACCATGAGAAAATAGTAAAGGCCTACAATGAAAGGTCACACATAAAAACCAGTGAAAGCAAAGTAAGATCTGCAGTTTACTTTGTCATTTGACAATAATGGCAGGTGAGGGGTCAATATCCTTAGTTATTTCAGATAATACTACTTAAAAGAACTAGGCAGTATGTACACAAGAATTCTCTGTACTGCTTTACTACTCATGATTCTATGAGTATCTCACCATAAAAACTAAAACATGGGCCGGGCGGTGGTGGCGCATGCCTTTAATCCCACCACTTGGGAGGCAGAGCCAGGCAGATGTTTGTGAGTTCGAGGCCAGCCTGGTCTACAGAGTGAGATCCAGAGAAACCCTGTCTTGAAAAAAAAAAAAAAAAACACTTAAAAACCCAGTACAAATCTGACCCGCATTTTAACAGAGAGGAAAATAAGAGAAAGAGGGGGGGGGAAATGGAGTCTGGCTGATTTCTAATTGGAAATGATTATTTCTTTCATACTACAAATGTAAAACAATAACTGATGTTTTAAAAACTTTTGAGAACTCTATTTTCTTCACGAGGCTTAAGAAAGTGTGAAGAAATTTTCTCCATACAAGTGAAAAATACGTTAAAATGACTTATTCTACACTCATTTGTATCTTCTGTTTATGCACTACCTATATAAACTTGTAATAGGTAGTCATTAATCTTAGGTCATGAGTAAGTTTGCAGATATCAAGACATGACTTTAATTCACCGCATGTGAGATATAAAGTAATATAATATCATAAGATTTTTAGCAAATCTTTCAATTTTGCAAAATTGAACTGAGTTGTTCCTAAATTGAAAAACTTAAATATAACAAATTATAATTATTGAGCTTTAAATGGTCCAGCCACATTTGCTTTCCTAGGTTTCTTTTTACAAGATCATCCTTTGGAAATAAATTGCTGACAAAGTATTTAAATGGCAACATACGAAAATCTTCAACACTGAAATAAAATTAAAGTTTCAACAGTAAAGTCCCCTTAAAATTTCAGTCTTCAAAAGTCACTAAGAAACCACTTTTCAAAGTTTATTTTGATGTGGGTTCTGTCATTAAATTACATTAGACATATCTCTTTCCAAGTTATATTGGTTATTTATAACATGAAATTCAGAAATAACATCTACTGTAAAACAATAATACTCATATTCTTGAGAAATTTATCCTCAAACAGCTTAGATAATCTTCTCAGGAAAGGAACATAGGAGTATAGTTCTCATCACCATTAATCCCTATACATGCTGTGCAGTAACATTTAACATTTAAAATTGAATATTGTTAATTCCCTCTTCTGATGACCTCAGTGTGCTGTTAGTTAAAGCAATTGGTGTGCAAAAACTTAAAACTGCAATTGTTACTTTCCTTTCATCTCTGTGCTTCCTGAGGCATTTATTTCCTATTTTAAAGACACTTTTATTCAGTATTGCTTAGAATTTTAAAATCCAGAATTCAGTTTAGTAAGGAGCCAAATGCGCATGCACGCATGTGCGTGCACGTGTGCACACAGACACAGACGCAGACGCAGACGCGTGCGCACACACACACACACACACACACACACACACACATTCATCTCATTCAAGTCTGCACTCTCACTCTCATTCTCTTTCTCCCTCCCTTCCTCTTTTCTTCCCTCCCACCTTCAAACAAGTCTTATATAGTTTTCCACATAATTAACAAACACATGTGCAGAAAGTGCAAATTTCAATTTAAAATGAATGCAATTTTGTCTGCTTCATGGGCAGTGATGAGACTTTAGGTTTCCTTTGATGATGGAAAATGGCAATAATGGAGAATGGAGAGATGAAGATAAAAAGCACACTTAATGTGTATAATAATCCCTTGATTCATTTATCTTTCATCTAATACATATTGCAGGATATTTCTTTTGCTGTTAAAAACGAGAAGTACTGGGGCCTGGCAAATGGTTTAGGTGGAAAACGCTTTTTCAATGCTATCAGGCAACCCAAGTTCAATCCCCAGAATCCTTCGAAAGGCAGAGGAAGAGAATGGACTCAACAAAGTTGTCCTCTGACTTCCACATGCTTGTTATATGCCACCACCATTCATATGCACAAAAACAAAGAGAAGTTTAAATGTGTCATGGAGAGTAGAAACAAATATGGGAGCTACAGAATAATGTCACAGGCTACTGCAAATGGAGGCAGTATCCCCAAAGCATGTCATCAGGCTTCTCATTTCAGACGAATGCCTTCTTAGAGCCCTGAGTGTATATAAAATAGAAAAGAACTACAGAAGGAAATACTTGCTGTAAGGAGACACTCAGCAAATCATGTTAGAGCTAGCTGTCCAAACAGGGACATTCCCAAACAGGGAATTTGCTGGTTCTTCTATTGTTGGACAGTCTCAAAATATTACATAGAAAATTGTTCCACCTACATCATCTGCCTTGTCTTCTATGCTCAAACTAAGTACAAGATTAACAAAAAAAAAAAAGCTTTAAAATTTGCTTCTGTTATTTGCACTTACTGAGTTCCCTTGGGTTATTGACTTCTATACTGTATATAGAAAAGTTCAGAAGATGAAGGAAAACGATGGCAAATACAATGCAATGGATATTGTGTTTTCTTTATTAGTGCAGGTATTATAATACAAGAAATCTTATTCATTCCATGATATTGTCAAAGTAACATATCTTTCTTTGTAATACAGTCTTTGAATATAGACAGATCAATGTCTGAATTTTCTCCTTTGTTCTTCCCCTGGAACCTTGGGAATGTTATTGAATTTTTACTACTCAGGATCCTCATTGATACATTAAATCCAAAATTAGGCGCATACTTCTTGGAATGACACAGTGCATATAACTGCCTATCAATGTGTCCCATATGAACAATAATTATCATGATCATCAGTTCAAGTAACACAAGCACTATCATCTGTGAATGTACTGGACATGGGATCTAGATTCCTGCTGAGGCTTAAATCAGCATTTAAAGCAAACCATTTACTTGACATTCTCCAAATCACCCTTCACTCAACACCGTTCTCTTTGCATTGTCTTTAAAGTATAACAACCTTTATCACACTATTTAGATTAACTTTATGATTGTTTCTTCACTAAGTTTAAACATTTATTTGTGTGCCATTCAGACTTTGCAAACAGGGGGTTGCTTACCACCTAACAAAACCTCTAGTATTATGGAATAATCTCTATATAGATTTATTGAAAATGATTAATGCCACAGCTGAATTTATTCCGCCAATCTTAATCTTTTCCTAAATAGATGCAGTTTTTAATGGTAATGCACTTCCTTAAATTCCTATAGCAATCTTTGATCAAACCACATATTTTTAAATATTGTCCTGCTAATACATTTCTCCAAGTCAGACCACTCTCAAGAAATAAGTACTAAGAATCAAACTAGGCCCACTTTTTAGGCAAGGAATAGATCCTGCACATTAAACTGATGTGCTTCAAATATTGTTGACTAATTGCATGTTGTAGGCTGTCAGAGTATCTCTACATAGTTAAAAGCTTAAGGAAATTCTTGCATGCTGTGTCTACTAGATAATAACTGTGATCGCTTGCTAGTTAGACATCCAGTGTAACCCAATCCTTGAAATTTGCATGTGACTATGAAGCCTAAGCAAATATCCTTAGTGATAGTTATCTAACTATGAAGATAGGCCTACCATCTCCCACAAATTTTAGGCAAAAAATTCTTTTGATTTATTTCCATCATTTATGACTATATATCACACTATTCTCTGGAAATGCAGAAATCCCTCAGTCAAAATCTAGATGACACAAGTATCGAAGATTCTGCCACAGGTTTCCCTGAAGTATAGTACCTGCTGCCACAAAATCATCTCAAATACATCACTTTTAAAGCTGAACACTTGTTGATTCAAATTTTATGGAATTTTTTCATTATAAATATTTTTATTTTATGATTCATTTAGTTTTACATATCAGCCACGGATTCCCCCCGTCCTCTCTCCTCCCACTCCCATACTTCCCCCCCAACCCACCCCCCCCCCCCCCCCCCCGTTCCCACCTCCTCCAAGACAAGGTCTCCCCTGCAGAGTCAGCCCAGTCTGGTAGATTCAGTTGAGGCAGGTCCAGTACCCCACTGCCTGCAACAAGGCTGAGCAAAGTGTCTCAGCATAGGCCCTAGGTTCCAAAAAGCCAGCTCATGCACCAAGGACAAGTCCTGGTCCCACTGCCCGGAGGCCTCCCAAAGAGTTCAAGCTCATCAACTGTCTCACTTATCCAGAGGGCCTGGTCCAGTTCCATGGGAGGAATTCTGAGGGGGGGGGGGTAGGTTGGGAGAGTGGGAGGAGGGATGAGAGGGGAATCTATGGTTGATATGTAAAATGAATTTAAATTTTTTAAATGAAAAGGAGTATATTCACAAGCATATTTTAGTCAATGAAAAATGGGAAAGTGGATAATAAATCAATCAATCATGGCTAAAGAGATAATTTAACTTCCATTAGGTTAAATTATATATTCAATTAGGCAAGGACATGTTGGCCTTTCAAAAACAATATGCACATTTTGAAATGTATCTTCTTTTAAACATTTATAATAATAAGTGATAAGCAAAATCCTCATTGCCTGAAATAACAGTAAAGTGGGCATTAATATGATAAAAATACATTGTTTGACATTTTCAAAGAGTTAATAAAATAATTTTTAAAAAATATACCATTAGGATATTGCTGGACCTGGACCTACCTATTATTGGTAGTAACAACAGAATTTGCAAAATGTGTAATGTATTATACAAAGCACATAAATACAAAAATAGGAAGTAGTTTTATCATATTGATTGGGCTTTTTACTATAATATACCTTGTTGTACCTCTAACTAAAAACACATTTAGTGACATTTGTAAATATCTTTTTAAAAAGATTTCCAAGGAGTCAGTGGGGGGAGATATTTTAATTTCAGCATAGCATGCTAAATGCAGTAGGGAATTGCTCTGAAGGCGTCCTCTTCTGCTGTATTTTGAGAACTATGTTAAAACATGCTTGCATTAAATGGAAAGAATACGTTCACCAAAACTACATATTCTCAGTTTCTAAGAAAACAGTGATTTCCAAATGCTAAAAAATACAAAAAAACTACAAAAATGACCATTTCTTACTCTTATAATTGATCATCTCCATGTGACTGCATTTACATTTTATATAAATATATAAAAGAATAAAAAAAAAAGGATATCCATGAGAAAAGACACTATTTTACAACTTCTTGAAAATCACAATTTGAAAAGATCTAATGATGTGATTGGAGTTTAACTCTAATATTAAAGGTATTATTACTCTCAAAGAGTTAGAAATTTCAGTGACTTATAAAGTTTTAAGAATAAGATATAAGAATATTTATTCATATAATACATTTATTTTATTAGGCATATGAAATATTGCATGACAAGTGGGGAAAGAATGTGAAGAAACAAATGAAATGATGTCCATGAGTGGTGTGTTTACAAGGCTGCCATGCTACTCCCATGTTATATTTCACATCTCTACTGCTTAGAAAATTATTTCCATGTGTGCATCAATCTCTCAGATGCCATTCATTCTCAGTATGGCCTTTAATTCAAAGAAAATTGTAGCATTCCTTTTAACATCATATTTCAAAAATATGTTCATAATATTAAACATATAGATATGAAAAGTGTCATGTGGAAGGAGGGAAAGAGCAAAAGTGTAGGGATGGAGAGAGCTAGAGGGCAAAGAGAAAGGAAGAAAGAAGGGAGGAAAGGAAGGAGAGAGAGAGAAACTGGATAGATGGTTGGAAGGATGTACAGGTAGACATACACACAACCAGATACAGAGATATGAATACATATCATATTTTGAGAATTATTCAAGGCAGCTTGCTTTAGTTTTATTAGGCACAAAATAGGATAGAAATAGTACCAAATTTAAGGAAATATTATCAGTATTAAGTTAATTAATCAAGGCACATTGTAATAGATTAATTAGTATTAATTATTTTTACTCTACTTGGGATTTTACTGTTTAACAATCTGACATATATATCTATGTAGTTTATATGTATATTTAACACAATCTGGTAATGAACCAATATAATTTATTGCACACCCTCCATGTATAAAACATTTATATTTTAGTCACTGCAAGCTAAATAATTATGAAAATAATCTTCTATGATATATGCAGTCTCCCACAATATAGATGAAAAAATCAAGACTTAAAGTACTGTCCATTGTATTAGAACTGGACACTTTTTTGGTTGTAAGCCTAGCCTTTAACGGCTGAGCCATCTCTCCAGCCCAGAACTGGACACTTTTTTAGACAAGCATGGACACCAGAAACAATATCAATCATGATCAATTTGAGTTCCAGAACTTACACTTAGTTGCAGCTCAACCTCTCTGGTCCTAACGCTGCTCATCATGGTGGCGTCTACACCTCAGAAAGTTTGTTGATAAGATGAGCTAAAAGAATGACTGAATATGAACTGAACACCAAGAACAATATAACCCGAAATAACACAGGTTACATCACCATCAGTTCCGTTCATACTGTGAAGACTAACAACGACATCTCCCACTACTATTACTTTTATTACTGTTATTAATTTCTTCTTTGTCATCGTGATCAAAATCCCCACCTGTCTTGTTCTATAGCATATTACATTGTCATTTCATTAACATCTGTCTTATTTTAAATAGCTTAAGTGGTGCTGCAAATTTAGAAAATTTGGGAATGAATCCACGATTGCTGTGACTAAAACAAGTATGTTATGCTTATCTTCATTTTGCTCATCATATATGTGTTGGTTAATAATGCTTTTAAATTTGACACATGTATGTGAGGGAGTTTCTAGAGTAGGTAAACTGAGATAGAAAAGCCCACCCAACTGTGGGCCCCAACATTGCATGGCCTGGTATCCTGAACTAAATTAAAAAAAAAAAATTCTAGATCACTAACACTCATCTTTAAATGCTTCTGCCTCATGCTATTGCTACCATCATTTTCCCAATATTATAACCTATACTTACAAACTTCTTGTTCTTAGGGAATTCTGTCACAGAAACAAGAAGAGTAAATTAAAGTCCTCTTTTACTTAGTATAAAAATAAATATCTGTTGCTTAATATTTTATAATGATGTATTTAGGGTCTAAAGATAAGTTACATTTTGATTTTTCATAAACTACACGATGTAAAGAACTGTCTCTCTTTCTTATTTTATATTTAAACTTGTAAATATACAGAAAAGGAGACCACATAGTCCAATAAGTTTCTATATACTCATCATTTAAATTCCAGTAATCATGGACTCAAGGCCAATATTGTTTCACCTATATACAACCAAACTCCATTCAGTTCTGTAAGTGGTAACTCAATAGCCATACTGTTAATATTTGAAATACCTAGTTAATGAGTTATCTCAGGTGATAACTCATGACTAGTGAGTGACCAAAGAGATGTTAGAAAATAAAAATCCAGTCATTCATAAAGTATCATAGACTCATCTCTATGATATATGTAATATGTGGCAAACAATTATGTATTTGCTAAA
>CABHPQ010093064.1:10841-34349 GCA_902168405.1 Peromyscus aztecus
AAGACTCCCCCAAGGATTGAGATCAACCTGGTGGACTCAACCCAGGCTAGTCCCCTCCTCCCAGGCTGAGCCAAGCGTCTCTGCTAAGCCCCAGGTTTCAAACAGCCAATTCATGTACCGAGCACAGGACCCGGTCCAAATGCCTGGATGCCTCCTAGACAGATCAAGCCAATCAACTGTCTCACCCATTCAGAGGGCCTGATCCAGTTGGGGGCCCCTCAGCCATTGGTTCACAGTTCATGTGTTTCCATTCGTTTGGCCACTTGTCCCTGTATTCCATCCATCCCTGGTCCCAACAACTCTTGCTCACATAAACCCTCCTCCTTCTCGCCAATTGGACTCCCGGAGCTCTACCCAGGGCCTGACTGTGGATATCTGCATCTAGTTCCCTCAGTCACTGGATGGGGTTTCTAGCACGACAATTAGGGTGTTTGGCCATCCTATCACCAGGGTAGGTCAGATCAGGCTATTATTTCTCGACTATTGCCAGCAGTCTATTGTGGGGGCATCTTTGTGGATTTCTGTGGGCCTCGCCAGCACTTTGCTTCTTCCTATTCTCATGTGGTCTTCACTTATCATAAACGTTCCTTGTGTTCCCTCTCTGTTCTTGATCCAGTTGGGATCTCCTGCTCCCCCAAGTTCTCTTTCCCTCGCCCCTCACCCCATTAATTAAAACTGCTCAGCCATTAGCTCAGACTTCCTACTGACTAGCTCTTACACTTAAACTCAGCCAATTTTTGTTAATCTATATCTCACCATGTTTTCTGTATCTTTACCTGTGTGCTATTACATGCTGCTCCCTGGATGGCAAGCTGGCATCTCCTCACTCAGCCTTGCTCTTCCCAGAATTCTCCTTGTCTGTTTATCCTGCCTATACTTCCTGCCTGTCTACTGGTCAATCAGCATTTTATTAAACCAATGTACAAAAGCATTATCCCACAGCATTTCCCCTTTTCTATTTAGTTAAAAAGGAAAGTTTTAACTTTAACATAGTAAAATTATATATAACAAAACAGTTATGAAGCAAGAATTACAGTTACAATGTCTAGTCTATTTATATTTGGCAAATTCAAAGAAAATTTTCTATTTATCCTATATTTATGAGTCGAAAGTTTCATATCTAATTTATCTTTTATCATAACCAAGGAAAATTATAACTATCTGGTCTTCAACAACATCAAAGACCTCAGAAGGATACTATGTTACCTAAGTAAACAGGAAGTGCATTGTAGGCAACTTCCAGAAATTTGGAATGACAGAGACAGCTAGCTGCCTGGACAGACACCCAAAGTTCATCTGCAGTGTTGGGGCATCCATCTTCAGCCTACAGGCCTCGAAGGCTCTCAGTCACTTTTCTCTGTGTCCTGTAGAATGTCTGGTAGTTTCTTCTGCAAAACAGGAACCTGAAGGACCATCTCACCTTGTAAAGTTCAGTGGTCACCTTCCTATGGGTCCTGCATGTCTAGTCAATACAATATTTTGTCAAGCAGTCCAGGCAAGAACAGTTTCTTGCCCAAATGGCCATTTTTGCCAAGAAGAAGATAAACTCAATAAGGAGTGTCTTCAATGTCCATCTTTCTCTTTGAAGTAAATCGGTGCTGCCAGGAGCAGATGTGTCTCACTCTCCAGAAAGTCTTAAGTTTTTAAAACATTTTATGTGCCATATTCTGTAGGTCTTTGAAGTGTATGAAGAGTACCTATCTATCTGAAATATACTATGTATACCTAGAAAACTTAACATGACTGTAATTTGACTATCATAGAAGACTAATTATTAATCTGTATTTCTTAATTATCCATTACAATTTAAATGAGTTACATAAAGATAATGCCTTAAATGAGAGTAGAAGTACACACACACACACACACACACACACACACACACACACACACACTATAACAAATTCAACTCTAAATTTGTATCAATAAACTAAAATCTATAGCAATATAAGACATTTTTAAACAAGTTATTGCTCTTTAAAAGTAGGTTCATTAATCTACTCTTTCATCCTATCATATCTATATTCTACATTTCTGTACCATATCCCCCTTTCTTTTTTTAGAAAGAGATTGACTATGACCAATAACAATTTGCAACCAACAACTTAAACAAAGACAAACATCCATAATCCATTTTTTTGGGAATGTGGGCATTGTTTTCTAGGTTACTTCCTGTTGATAGAGAATGCTGTATTCTTATGGGGATACAAAGAAAATTAAGAATTATGGTCAAGTCATGACTGGAATAGTCTGCGATGTTGTATTTTTTGAACCAGTTGCCTTGAACCTGTTTGGATGTTGGATCATCTGGGCTTCTCAGGGAGTCTTCTTTGATCAAATCACATTAGCCTGGAAGTAATCCACAGGTTCTCATCTTCTGTGGAAACAAAAGCAGACTGTCTTCTCCAAAGCAACGTATGCTTAGACATAAATTTTGAATTGAGATACCCTTAAAATATACATATTGATTTAATTCAGCAGCTTTTACAATCAAATGTCTCTCTGCAGTTAAAAATCCCAAAGACAATATAATCCAGACTCTCTGTATAATATCCATCTTTATATGGCTTATTTTTTATATTACCTTTACTGTCTCTTTAAGGACTTTATTTTTTAAAAACTCTTTCTTTAAATAACTGTCTATATTCATTTTCTTCTCTCTTCCAAACCTACATACATTTTTATATATATTATAAACCATTTAATGTCTTATTCCATCTGAATCTGCTTTATTGTGAATATATTGCTTTAAATTGCAGCATTACTAGAACTGAAATGGCAGCTTTGGCTGCTGGCTCCACCCACCTCTGCTTTCCAACATGGTGGTGGTACATTTACAGCCAACTCTGGAAACCATGCATACTTCTGGACTCTGTGAAGCAGTAAGTCTATGCTTCCATCCAGCAGTGTATAGCCCAGAATTTTTTTGTCTATACTAGCAAAGGCTAAATCCACCATGCAGTGTAATGTGTGGCTTGGAGACATCATTATGTACCACAGGAATCTGCAGTCATGCTGCAGCCATGCCAGCTCATGACGGCTGGCAGCCAGTTCCATCTCATAGGCAGCAGTCAGGAGACAAGTTTGTGCCACAGCTGGCCTGAGACTGTGAGTCTCAGAAGCCCAGTGTGGCTCCGTTTCTGTGCATTCAGAATCTTTAAACGTTCTTAGGTCTATATGGCTCAATGCCTAAAGGAAAACTTCAGCTACAAGGACTCAAAGTTAACATCCTACTTAATGATGAAAGACTGATCTTCTCTATTGTAAGGAAGATGAGGATACCTACTTGAGGTTACACTTATTTGGCATTATATTGTACATTATAGCATACATGTAGCTGTTAGGTCTCAAACTAAGGACAAACAGCTCACTGAAGTAAGTACTTAACATATAAAAGTGGACCTGGCTGCCAGGTTCTCCCTCAGTCCCTACATAATACAGGGTATGACTAGAAAACCACACCCCTGCCTTAAACTTCTCCAACCCAGGGACTCAGCTGTCCTTCTCCCAGCTGCCCTTCCCTATATTATATAACATAGCCATATTGGTTACTCAGCCATTTTATCTACCTCTATTCTCCTGGCTCTCCCCTACCCTTCTTCCTCTCCTCATATGGCCTGGCTCAGGGTCATGTTTACTCTAGACTCTCCCAGATGTCCCTGCCTCTATGTTTTCACTTTTATCTACAATGAATCTTCTCCTCCACCACACGTGGGAGCGTCCATGTCCTTCCTTTTAATTTATTTTTTTTTCATTTAGTAGGTAAGAAAAAAATAAAGGCATGAATATTGAATATGCAAACTAATTTTTATTGACAAGTATATCATCTTGTTTGTTACAGTTCCTAAAGAATCCAACAAAACTATTAGAAGTATTAAACAGCAAAATTTCAAGATACAAGGCTGGTGAATTATAATTTATTCTATTTGTACATATGGCAATGAAAAATACAAAAACAAATCCAAGAAAGCAAGATTAGTGAAATGCTGTGGATATCGCTCTGTATGCTGTGACTGTTTTGCTCTGATTGGTTAATAAATAAAATACTGATTGACCAGTAGCCAGGCAGGAAGTATAGGTGGGACAAGCAGAGAAGAGAATTCTTGGAAGGGTCAGGAGTCTCCAACCATCACAGAGGAAGCAAGATGTGAAGTCAGAACTGAGAAAAGGTACCAAACCACGTGGCTAAACATAAATAAGAATTATGGGTTAATTTAAGTATAAGAGCTAGTCAATAATAAGCCTGAGCTAAAGGCCAAGGAATTTTAATTAATATAATCTTCTGAGTGATTATTTTATAAGTGGCTGTGGGGTCTGTGGGGCTGGGCAGGACCAGAAAAAACTTCAGCTACAGTGAAATTTTTTCCACCTACATTGGCATGTCAACTGATATTATCATTTCGCAGAATCCTACCCTTAGATTAAAAAAAAACTACAAGCAACTGATGGCTGCTAAGAGAGACAGAACCAGATTTCTCCAGGAATAAGCTTAGTGATAGATTATCGGTTCTCAAGTGGTTAGCTCAAAACACATGTACAGAAGAGAAGCACCAAATTGTCTCAATAGATTGTAGAGATACATGTAACAACAGTATGAGGACATCCTGCGTTTGTGAGAGAGGAAGGGACACAGGAAGAGTTGGAGGAGGAAGGAGAGAAGGATGAAGTTGATATAAATACAGTACCCATATATGAAATTCTCAAAATAATTAAACAGAAAAAGAAAACAAATTTATTCAAAGTGACAATAAAAACCGAACAACAACAAAAAGAGAATAAAATATTGTATCTTCAAACCCCAATTGTAAACTCTTGCTCTATTTTCCTTAAATTTTAACAGCCTTTGTCATCTCTTTCTAAATGCTTTCTTTATAAAGAGAGTCAGAATATCTTAATGTAAATGAAATTCTTTGTGTGTGTTGGTGTGTCCTACTACTCCATCCTTTCCTTTCTTCATCAATGACATACAGGAGAGCTGCTGTTTGGAGTCCCTACAACTGCCTAAGTCTTAATTGCTGAACAGAATTAGTTATGTGTCTTTCTTTCTCACTGAAAATGTCATAATTTGTTTTTCATAAAAATTGAACTCCTGATATTTTAAGTTTGGGCCTATATGCAATTAGTGTAGGGTAGAAACAAAGGAATTAAATTAACTAAAGCTCTCTATTGAACTTTTTTATCAAATAGAAACTACTTATAAGTATTCACAGAATTGAAAAAAATAAGCTAGATGTTGTGGTGGTACAAATTTGTAATCCACTCATTTATGACAAGGAGTTAGGAGGATAACAACTTCAGGGTCAGCCTGGACTGTATAGTGAGACCCAGATATGGGACTAACTCACTAGTATATTTGTCTAGCATGTACAATTATAATGTCCCTTTTCCTTCCCTATCATAGAATAAAAAACACGAAGAATCAAGAAGTCTGATGTAATGAAATCAGGATAGCTTTTACATGTTAACCGGGATTTATTGGCAATTTGCTCTAAAATAGTCCTAACAAAATGAAAAGAAATTAAAAATATTAATTTGTTTTTCTTCAGAAATCTCATCTTTTTATTGACTTCTGTTTTCATACCTTGTGTTCTTACAATCCACTCTTTTTTCTCTTTGGAGTATGTTCATGTCTTTTTTGACTGACCAAACAAACATATAATTATATTTTTTAATTTTTTTCTTGAAGTTCTTCCAAGTCATCTCAATTAGGAGTCAACATTATAGAAATAGTGATCTTTGGATGAGACATGTTTTATGGTTACAAAATGAAATCATTCTACATGTGCATTAACTGGTAAATGGATAGTAAAAATGTGGTACCTCTACACAATGGAAAATTAATCAACTGCAAAGAAAAATGAAATAATAAAGCTTGCAGGTGAATGAATGGAGCAGGGAAAAGGATAATGACTGAAATCACATACCCTCCAATGACTAACGTTCCATATATTCTTTCATGTGAAGAATAGCCTCAGATCTTTTGTTTTGTTTTCTGTGCATATATACATAAAGTATATATGGAATCTAGGAAAGTGGAAATCATCCATAGGTGGGGGAGGGGAAGCAACAAGAGACAGGGCATAGTAAAATATAAGTGACATTGAAGTAGAGAATACTAGGGAAAGAAGGCGTCAGACAGGTAGTAGAATGATGGGGATGGGAAATGGAGAGACAAAGGAAGACAATAAAAATGAAATATGCATGAAGGTACTTGAGAAAGTACGTGTTTTTGCAATCTAAATAGAAATATATAATCTATTAATATATAATAATACATATAATATATAAATATATATAATAATAAATAATAATATAAATATGTAACAATGGAGGATAGCTGAATACATGTGAAATGAAAAAATGAGAGATAATACTGTCAACTAAAAGTGTACATGTGTGTGGAGACAGTGGGGTGGAGGAAACTAGGGGAGGGGATAGGCTAGTCAAAGTGAATGGTGTACAAAGAGTCCTTATGAAAACCTACTAGTTTGTCAAATCATTACAATATAATTTTTTAAAAGGAGTTTGAATATTAAGTTTCCAACATTAGTGAACAATACTGTTCCTAGAAGACATGGAATATGAAATGAAAATCTCAGAACCAAGCATAGGTTATCCTTACAAGTTAGAGGTCTGAAGGGCTCCAGGGGCATCCAAAATGACACAGGCTATTATCATTGTCATGGTTGCTCAACATACCTGGATAGTAGGACCCTATAGCTGAAGACATCATACATATTTGTTTCAGGACACAAAGAAGTCAGTCTTGAACTGACCAAGAAACTCTTCCAGCTGGTTGGCTTTTGTAGTGCTGGTAGATGCTATGCAAGCTGTTGGGAGAGAATGCTTCAGTTGTCATGGTGGTTTGAAAGAAAATGGCCCTAAGGGAGTGGCTTTGTTGGAGTGGGGACAGCCTTGTTGAAAGAACTGTGTCAGTGTAGGGGGTGGCAAGCTTTGAGGTCTCCTATGCTCAAGCTAGGAGAGTTTCAGTGTTGCACACAGTTGCAGATCAAGATGTAGAACTCTCAGCTCCTTCTCCAGCACCATGTCTGCCTATGTGCCAACATGAAGATAATGGAGTAAACCTCTGAAACTGTAAGCCTTCCACAACTGAATGTTTTCCTTTATAAGAGTTGTCATAGTAGTAGTGTCTCTTCACAGCAATAGAAATGCTAATTAAGACAGAAGTTGGTACCAGCAACCAGGGTATTGCTATGATAATCCTGATCATGCTTTTGTTTGGAGGAATTTGGACTTTGGGACCCTTAAAGTGCTGCTTAATGGGACATACTAGTAGGAACATGGAAGACAGTGGTGCTGAGCATTATTTGAATTATGGGGGCCTGGCTCAAGAGGTTTCAGAGAAGAATTTTTGTATGTTACCTCGAGATTATCCTTGTGATATTTTGGTGAACTTTTTGCCCTTTACTGAAGAGTCTGCCTGAGGCTAAAGTGAAGAGATTTGAATTAATTCCATTGGCAGAGGAAATCTCAAAACAGCTTCACATTGACTCGGTCATGATGTTATTAGTGGTCACTCTTATGAAGATTTATAATGAAAAGGAGCAAGCTAAGCAAGGAAAAATACAAAATATAAAATTTGAGGAAAAAAAAGAGCACCAGGAAATGGAATGGAGCTAAGTCCTGTGTTTGAGGAGATAAACAGTTTAAGAAATGGAATAAAGGGCAAGATCCCACCCAGCTAAGTTTCCAAATGTGAAAAGAAATTAAAGTAATGCCTATAGCTGGGTGTGGTGGTGCATGCCTTTATTCCCAGCATTCTGGAGGTGGAGGTTGGTGGATCTCTGAGTTTGAGGTCAGCCAGCACTACAGAGCAAGTTCCAGAACAGCCAAGCTTAAGCAATGAAGGAGACCTTCAAATACAGAAAGCTGATAGAGATGTAATTTTTTAATTACAAGCAAGCAGCAGAACTTGACAATTTCAGTTACGTGGTTCTGGCTTTAGAGTCAGGGACAGAAGAAAGGGGTTAAGAAATCTACCTCTGTGACGATGGAAAGCCAATGACACCAGATATGTGTCATGGGGTGTCCCTGAATGGAGGCCCATAGAGGCCATTGCATGAAGCAGTAAAGATGAAGCCTGGATTGCCCTGGAGATTCCAAGATATTGGAGATGCCAGAGCTATGGGATACCACCCAAGGAGAGCTGCTAGCAGGGAGTAGAACCAGTCTAAGTGGAAGAAGTGTGTTGCAGTCAACAAAACTGAAAGGAGTTGGAGATCTGAAGAGTATTTGATATTAGACATGGAGAAGCAAAGTTTGGAGTTTGCCCAAATGGTTTTTGGTCTTGCTTTGGTCCAATATTTCCTCACTATCCTCCATTTCCTTCATTTTAGAATGGTAATGTATATCCTGTTTCATTACATGTTGGAAGTATATGATCTGACTTTTGATTTTGATTTTATAGGGAATTATACTACTGTGGATATCGCTCTATATAAACAAAACACTGATTGGCGAGTGGCCAGGCAGGAAGTATATATAGGCAGGACAAGGAGAGAGGAGAATGCTGGGAAGTGGAAAGCTGTGTCAGAGAGACCTGCCAGTCACCGCCATGACAAGCAAGATGTAAGGTACCGGTAAGCCACAAGCCACGTGGCAACTTATAGATTAATAGAAATGGGTTAATTTAAGATAAAAGAAGTAGATAACAAAAAGCCTGCCACGGCCATACAATTTATAAGTAATATAAGCGTCTGAGTGATTATTTTATACGTGGGTTGTGGGACTACAGGCTTGGTGGGACCTGGAGAGAAGCTCTCCAGCTACATTATACTTAAGATATGAATCTCAGAAGATACTTGGAATTTTAGACTTTTAAATAAGTTTGAGACTGTTATACATTAGGGGGACTTTTGAAGTTGGACTACATGCAATTTTTTGCAATATTATATGGCTATAAGCCTACAGGGACCAGGGAGTGGAATGTGGTGGTTTGAAAGAAAATGGCCTCATGGGGAGTGACATTATTAGGCAGTTTGGCATTGTTAAAGTAGGTAGATTTGGTCTTGTTGGAGGAAGTGTGTCACTGTGAGTGGTGGGCTTTGAGGTCTCCTATGCTCAAGCTACATTCAGTGTGGCATACAATTGCTTCTGCTGCCTATAGATCAAGTTGAAGTCTCAGTTCCTTCTCCAGCATCATGTCTGCCTGCATGCCACCATGAATATAATGGAGTAAACCTCTGAAACTATAAGCCAGCCCCTCTTAAATATTTTCCTTTATAAGAGTTGCTCTGGTCATGTTGTCTCTTCACAGCAATAGAAACCCTAAGACAGTACTCTTACCTATCACTGTTCAGTGTATGCTACAATACTGATCTGCCAGGCTAGATGTACCCACTAGTACAATAGTGGCAAGACTATTTACAGGGACAAACATGTACTCTATTGATTGGATTTGAGGCCAGCACCACAGGAGGGAATTCACACTTGGTACTGTAAATATTATCAAAGACTCATGGCTAACTGGGCAGTGATGAGTACTTGGAAGGCAGCAGCAGGTGGATCTCTTGAGTTCGAGGCCAGCCAGGCCTACAGAGTGAGTTCCAGGACAGCTAAGTCTATATAGGGAAATCCTATCTCAAAACAAAACAAAACAAAACAAAACTAAACTAAACTAAACTAAAACTAAAACAAACAAAACAACAAAACAAAACTGTTATCGCTAGGGAAGTCATAGGCCCTGGAAAAGAGTCTGTTGCTGTTTCACAGAAGCTTCTTATTGCAGTGGGTAGCAGTTAACACAGAGATGTGTTCATGTTGAAAGTGCTGAGCATAAGTGACTGTGAGTTTTCAGACATAAGTGGAACATTATCAATCCCACTTCCCCAAGCTTAGAGAACACTGCAGAAGAAAGAATAGAAAGTATAGAAGAACAAGAGGATGGGAAGGAAAATTGTGAAATGCTGTCCTCTGGACATGACATGGCTTCTGAACACATAAACTCATAGCAGCTGGGTGCCTACACAATATATGAATAAGATCAAGCCAGTTTAAAATTCCAAAATGTACTCTAGCATGAGACCTTACTACTACTGTTTAGCTAAATTGATGTGGCACTAAACTATAGTCTAAATATTTATGCTTATCCCCATAGACAAAAGTTGCTGCCATCCTTAAAGAGAAGCTTCTTTCTGCTATGAATTGTAGTGAATGTAGAAACTCATGGCTACTCAAGATGCTTGAAATAAATGGTGGTTGAGTGCGTGGCCCTCTGTGTGACATTATACCACCTCAACTAAGGCTCAGGGAATATGATGAAAGAGGGATCAGAAAGAATATTAGAGGTGGAAGACAATAAGAGGAGATGTGCAATGTTGCTTTTAGAGCATGACACAGCCATTACAAACAAGATTTTATGGCAGCTGCAGTTCCCGGCATTGGATCTGCACAAGATTGAGCCTCTCACAAGCCAATCGTGAATTGGATTGATTTCTTTTGAGGCCTTATCTTTCCTCACTGAATGATAGGTAACCGATAGACTCTAAGAAATGGATAGCCATTGCTTTCAGTTCTGTTCCAAATGATAAGCTTATCAGGCTCTGACAGTTAAATCCAAAACCCATGGCCAAATAGAATGTCCCTGTTAAAAGTCATAGGGTACAGAAGAAACAGGAAAGGGGATGATGTTGGAAAGGGACACATAGAGAGAAGGAAATATCAAGAATAAAGGGCAGGCAAGAGAGCTCAGGGTGGTGATAGTAAACATACATGAAATTGTGAAATAAAACAGCTATAATGAATAATAAGTGGGAATGAAATAGAAACAAAAAAGAAAATTCAAACAAGGACAATTCAATAAAAAGTCAAAAATATAGTAGATACCAATCAAACCAAAGTAAGAATCGAGCCAGAGAGATGGTTCACTGGGTAAAGTTATTTGCAGCCTGAGGAGCTGTGTTTCTTCCCCAGAACTCACAGACAGAGAGAACTGACTCCTAAAAGTTGTTTTCTGATCTCCATACTCACACACATACACTTTCACACACTTATAAACATTCTCTCCCACACACATGCATGTTCACACACAAAAGTAAATAAAGTCAATAATCATTTAACATTTCAATTCTTTGTGTGTGATAGCATATGCAGTCATCTGTGATGCCATATGTAATACCAATATCAAGAACTGAGGCAGAAGATCATGAATTTGAGGTCATCTCGGGCTGTATATAATATAGTGAGATCTAGTCTCAAAATAATTTTAATAAGAGGAAAACTAATAGATAAAATTTCTTTTTTTCTTTTTTCTTTTTTTTTTGGTTTTTCGAGACAGGGTTTCTCTGTGTAGCTTTGTGCCTTTCCTGGAACTCGCTTTGTAGACCAGGCTGGCCTCGAACTCACAGAGATCCACCTGCCTCTGCCTCCTGAGTGCTGGGATTAAAGGCTTGTGCCACCACTGCCCGGCTTAAAATTTCTAATAACATAGGTAAAAAGTCCTTTAAGATATAAACACACTAAATAAAACAATGTAAAAAACTAGATATCATGATTAAATGATATTCACAGTTATATGTAAAATGAGTTCAGAATTTGAAAATAATTGAGCTCATCTATCTCATCAGCACACAATAAAAGAAAAAATTATATAATAATGCCAATATATGCAGAAAAACCTGAATGACAGTACCTTTTCAGGTAACAAGGAATAGGGAATAATTTCTTCAAATTGATAATGAATAGCTACAAAAAGATAGATATGTAACTCTGTGGTAGACTGCCTGCTTAGCATGTATAAGGCCCTGGGTTCTTTTCACATACAACAAAAGAATGGCTACAAAAGTTTGAGTATCAAATAGAAGTAAATTAGTTATTTTCATGCTAAGACCAGGAACAAGATGATCCTTTTTACCACTTCTAGTCAATATTGATGTGTAAGATTTTTCTAATGCAGTAAGACAGGAAGGAAATAAATGTTCCTTCTCTTGGGGTGAGAAGGAAGAAAGAAAACATTTGTAGGCAGATACAATACAGTTCAACAATCCTGCCTGAAACAACTGAAATACTAAAGAAAATGTATGTGAAATGTCTACTACTTTTCAGAATTTACTTTCTTCTGTTAAATTATGAACTCTTTATGGTTCTGTGCTCAGAAGTATAAAAATTTGTATAACAGCAACAACCTGTAGCAGTTGGTTCCTGCTTGTTCTGTTCTAATGATTATATCTTAAAGCTAGAGATCGAAAGTGGTTAGAACATGGAAACAATAACCTCCATGAATTATCACACTACAGCATTAGTCAAAATAAATTCCGTAAAAGGAATTTCCATCTGGCAATAGTTAAGTTAGGGTTCAGGAAGTCAGCTGGCAATGGTGCTAATAGGAGGTGTACCACTTAACTGGGGACTCGGTGGCTGGTTTTCTGGGAGCAAAGCTATCCTAATTCATCAAATTTTCCAATTTCTTTTTATGTAAATACTTCCACAACTGAACATTAAGACAGGAAGATGTGTTTATTGTTTAACAAGCAGTGTGAAATAGTTCTAGCCTGTCATAAAGTAAAAAAACAAAAAAAATTCAGAAAAGCAAATGTGAATGCATGCAATAAAGAAACAGGGAACTGCGACAGAGTCTAGGTAGGTAATAAAGTGACCATATGTCCAAATATCAAGAAAATGTATGCCAGTCTGTATTGACTACTCAAGGGAGGCCTTAACCTCTATGAGGAGGGGATGGGGTGGGATGGGGATAGGTGAAGGGGAGCGGGAGAAGGGGAGGGAGGCAGAACAGGGGTTGGTATGTAAAAGGAAAGAAATTTTTTTAAATAAAAAATGAAAATGTTTCTAAAAGATAAGATCAAAGTTGATATTCATACTTGGTTCAGCATTGAATCTTTAGGTTGACATGAGGAACTTTAGTTCTTTTTGAAAGAATTACGCCTGCTGACTTCAGCCCTGTGGTTCTACACTTGTGATCCCAAAGATTAGCAGGCAGCAGCACCTGGAAACTTGCAAGAAATATTAATTTGTAGTCCCATCCTGGATCTACTCACTCAGAAACTCCAAGAGTTATACCGAGCAGTCCTTGGCTTAACACAACTTCAAGGTAATTCTGAAACCCACAAAAGTTGTGGAATACTTTGAGCAACTGCAGCCCCAATTTTTTTCCTGTGACCAATAAGACCAACACACATTAGATGCTTTCATTTTGTTTTGTTTGTTTGTTTGTTTTTTGTTTGTTTTCTGAAACAAATGGCCAGGTTAGCTTGTTTCAAAAATGAAATGGCTAAAAAGTTTGGATAGAGCAGGCAGGGAATAGAGACTGACATATATAAGAACAAAGGGTACTAATATTATCATCTCCATTCTCTAGCACACCTCATCTCTGTTACAATCATATTAGGGTTAATTCTCTTTATAGTTTTCCTTTGGCATTTTTAAGACATAGAAACACAAGCCTTTGTTTTCAGCTGGGCCATTTAGTTCTTCATGTTCTAGTTCAACACTTCTTTCTGTCACTTAATATTGTATTAAGGGATTGTAAAATTATATAATCTGGAGGCAGAGAGATAGTATCAAGCAGGAAGAGGTGCTGGACCTTTCTTAAAGGCTCAGTAGGTTTTTATCATTAAATGATAAGTGTAAATGAATGGATTGATTTCTAGGCTACCTGTTACATTGGTTGGAATGACTATTTCTTTGCCACAACATTCTCTATTTTTATTTTGGTATCTTTGTACTATGTATTTAAATCAGGAAATGTACTGCCTATTGCTTTGTTCTTGCTCAAGACTGCTATAGCTATTTAGGGCTTGTGACTTAATTTTTTTATTGATATGAAAACTAATATCAAGGTTTTGAAATATATTGCATTGAATCTGAAGACTGCTTTGAGTAGCATAGGCTATTTGAGAATATTAATTTTATAACTTATGAACACAGACTATCTTCTCATTTATTTTTAAATTTTTCTATTTTATTCATCAGTTGTTAGTTTCCAGCATACAAATCTTTCAACTCATTTGTTATTTGTTCAAATATTTTACTTTTGTCTGTGTTGTTGAAAATATAACAATGTGCTTGATTATCTTTACAGATAGTTCGGTGTCAATAGCTACAGTTTTGCTGAATTCATTTATTAGTTTTGTTGTTATTTTGGTTCTTTTTTTTGGTTTTTCGAGACAGGGTTTCTCTGTGTAGCTTTGTGCTTTTCCTAGAACTCGTTTTGGAGACCAGGCTGGCCTCGAACTCACAGAGATCCTCCTGGCTCTGCCTCCAGAGTGCTGGGATTAAAGGTGTGCGCCACCACCGCCCGGCTATTTTGGTTCTTGAGTGGTGGTTTGTTTGTTTGTTTGTTTCTTTGTTTGTTTGTTTGTTTGAGAAAGGGTCCCACTACATAGTCTTGGCTGTCCTGGAACTCACTATATAGATCAGGCTAGTCTCAAACTCTACCTTCCCCTTTCTCTCAAATGCTGGCATTAAAGTCATATGGCACTACACACAGTCTCATTTATTAGTTCTTAGTGGACTGTTTTAAATCTAGAGAACTTTCTATATGCAAGGTGAAGGTATCTGCAAACAATTTACTTCTTTTCTGTTTTTTCCCCCTTTGAGAGTGGCAAGAATACACAAACAAACTAAAAGTCTCTTCAATAAATGGTGTTGGAAAAGCTGTATATCTACAAAGAAAAAAATGTAATGGAAATACCACCTTACATCACACACACAAAAATCAACATAAAGGAATTAAATATTTAAACAAAGGATCCCCCCAAATCCAAAACTCTTCAGAGAGAAACCTTTGGCAATTATGTTTTGGTATGACACAAAAAGCATAAACAAATGAGCAGATGCTACTGAACTCAAAGGATTCTTCACAGTATAGGAAGTATTCAAGAAAATGAAAAGGCCTCCTATAGAGTAGAAGAAAATAATTGTAAATCACACAGACATTAATAACAGATTGTCTTTTGAAACACAAGGAACTCAAAAACACAGATAACCCAATTTAAAAACAGGTGAAAGACTGAAGAGAAATTATAAAAACCAGACCTACAAAAATGTCCAATGGGAGCATAAAATGATTAATATCAGAGAAATTAGGGAAATTCTTTGGGAAAGTGCTGGTGAGGTGGGAAGGGAACTCTTGTGTACTATTTGTGGAGAATTAAAAAAACATAATCATTATGGAAAATTTTAAAGACATTTTTAAACTTCTAGATATATAACAAAAATAATTGAAAGCAACATGTCAAAGAGGTATCTGTGCTCCCATATTCAGTGCAGCTAGTAACAAAGACATGGAAACAACCGAAAGACTCATTGACACATGACTGAATAGATAAAGAAAAGGTTACATACACAAGACATGGAACTCATTATTCAGTCCTAAATAGAAAGAATGCTCTTGTTTGAAACACCATGAATAAATTCTTTTAAAGCTTCACTAGGTGAAATAGTTTATATACACGAGAGCAAACATGACAAACCTCCTTATATAAGAAGTGTTGGAACTCAGAAATAGCAACTAGAAGGGTAGATGCTGGGAACTAGATGGGGAGATGTTGGCCAAAGACATAATGTTTCAATTACACAAGGTGAATAAGGCTTAGAGACTTACTCTACAGTATACTGTAAACAACTAAAATGGCATCAAATAATTAAATATTTATGCATAGGGTAGGTCTTATATTAAATATTCTTTTTGCAAAGGAGAATAAAATATTAAAGGTAGTGGATATATTTATGTTATTGCTTACAATGATCACTCCACAGGTGGATATGTATCATCTAGGTCATCAAGGTAAGTACATTAAGTATCTATATTTTGTCCCTTTATTTTCCATTTCCTCTCTTTTCTTCCGGTCTAAGTAGCCAAGGGTTTCAGTGATTAGCAAGTCTGCAGGTCCAGCAAGGTGTCTCCACTGATGTTTGGGAGCCTTGGGGGCCTAGATTCAGCTTGGTCTCCTGTAAAGCTGAAGTCTTCTTCTGAAGTTGTAGAATAGAATATGGAGCCCAGTGGAGAGGGTGCTGTTCTTCTGACTGGTGTGGGCTGTACCTGGGTATATGGAATCTGCTATAGTTGCAGGGCAGGGCTGGTCACAGGGAGGATGTTGAGGTGGGTGGAGTTGGGCAGCAGACTGGTCTTGTGGGAACAGAATCTAATGGGTGGTGGTGGTCCAGCTGGCAGGAAGGTGTCTCACCTGCTTGCCTGTTGGTGGGGAGTACACCACAGCCAAATATCTACATTTTATTTGCTACTAATTTTGTTTTGCTTTATTTTGTTTTTTGAGACAGGGTTTTTCTGTGTAGCCCTGCCTGATCTGGAACTCACTCTATAGACCAGACTGGCCTCGAAAATAGAGATCTGCCTGCCTTTGCTTCCCAAGTGCTGGGATTAAAGATGTGTGCCACCATTTCCTAGCTGCTACTCATGCATTAATTTTTACAAAATTAAAATAAAGCTAATATGGAGCTATGTACCCTAAATATAAAGAACAGTGCTATAGTTGTACACTGAGAAAATTCCTATTTGTTTCTTATTAGTTTAATTATTTAGAGACAGAATTTGGCTATGTCACTCAAGAAGGACTTGTCCTCAAAATCTCTGCCTCTGTATCCAAAGTGCAGGGAATATAGGTGTGTGACCATATGCCCAGCTCAATTATCAAAGTTATAGAACATTTTTCATTTTTCAAAGAAATTTGTATTCTTAAATTGTGACATAGTTCAAAAATGACCATCTTAGTATTTTAAATGATTATCGTATATTCACAATGATAGAAAACCATCACTACTATTCATCCCAGAACTCTTTCACCTTATAAAACTGATATTCTAATAATTAAAAATGAATGTTACACTCTTCCTTCTTTCCCAGGCCCTGGGATTTTGACTACTTACCTGATACAAATAGGATCATCTTAGGATCTGCCTAATGAACATGGGAACTTCACCTGTCTTTTCAAAGTATATTGTCTACTTCAATTAGCAATATCAGCCCCGTTCATATGTCCTCTCATGTCTTAGATATTCCACCTAGATAATGAGAGAGGGCATACATAATTCATTTCACTTTCTTGGGGTTATAATGAGAAAGGCCAAAGCTTGTGTACAGTGGAAAGAGTATGGAATAAAAAACCGACAGAGCAAGTTTGACTTAGTCTTATCTCTTAGTTATGAGATTCTTGTCTTTAATTTCTTCACTTGGCTACTTTGAAACTCAATGAAGATCATGAGGATGAACGCTCTTAAATATTGGTAAGCCATTCTGCAGAGAAGTCATAAAATCAGGTTGCATTATGTAGACATTACTACTAGGAGTTAAAAGTCCAGTACTCAGAGAATGGCTTGCTGTACCATGTCCAATAAATATGTAGCCTTGCCACTACCATGCAGATGGTAACATGTTTCTCCCCCAAACTCAAATGCCCTTACATTTCTTAATCAGTGTACATCCACTGTCAAGTCTCTACTCACATCTGCTTCAATTTTTCTACCCCAAAGCATAAAACTATACTGTTCTTGTATTATGATCCCTGCCCAAACCATATTTCATTAGAAGGTAAGCTGTTCCTAGAACTTAGGCTGCCATGCTTTCTACCAAATGACCACATCTTGATTGAATCTGATCCAAAGGAACAGATATGTAATTTGGACTAAAAAAATTGAATTGTTCATATCTCTCTCTCTCTCTCTCTCTCTCTCTCTCTCTCTCTCTCTCTCTCTCACACACACACACACACACACACACACACACACACAAACACGCACACACACACATACACACACACACACACACAAAATTATCTTTCTCATATGGAAAAAATACTCATAGTAGTGGGAAGCTGAATATCATCATATTGAGTTGTAACAGGAAATGTTCTTGTACTTTATTCAAGCGGAAGTTAGGAGAGATACAGCTGGCAAGGTAACTGAGGTAAATAGAAATTTATCAAATCATACTAATGAAGGTTCTTTGACGTTGTTGAAGACTCTGTAGTTTACTTTCTTCCGCTTCAGGACTCATAAGTACTTGTGATAAGTTATGCTTTACTTGACAATCTCTATTAAAATTTTTAGACTTCTTCCTCTTCATATCTCTCCTTATCCTTATGCTGTATATGGCCCATGAACCTATAAGCTTACAACAGGGGATAAATAAGGAAAGGCCATTATTTAATAACTATACAAGATTAACCATGGCTCTCATATTTCTATAGCCTCTATCTACTTTGCTCTTCATAATAATTATAGAAAATAGATAATTTTGATTTATGGGTGGCAAAATGAAAGCTTTGGGAAGAGAAGTGATTTGTTCTAGGTGAAGACTTTAACTCATTTGTCTTGGAATCAGAGCCCTTTTCTACTCTATTTCATTGCATTGATGAGCTTACAACAACAGTGTTCAATACTGACAATCTTCTAGGGGTTATTTGGTGAAAATAATGATGTTCTGCCCAATTTGTTCTTCCTTCTCTTTTGGTTCTGAAATTCAGAACCATGTTTGACCCTAATAAAGGGGAAAAATGATCTTTCCTATTAGTTCGTATTAGCTGATGTGATCAGTGTGTTTGGAAACAAATGTTTTAGGTTATTTGTCCATTTTAAAAGAAGCTCATAATTACACTTTAACCACTCCATGTTTTCCTTTCTTCTATTTATTAGAATAAAGGCAGGGATCGATTCTACTGTGTTTATTTGATATATGTAATTGAATTAGCACAAATGCACATAAGCTGTGGTGATGCTCACCTATAATGTGAGCACCCAGCAGGCTGAGGCTAGAATATCAAAGCCAATGTGGATACTATATCTAGACCCTTTCTCAAAAGAAGAGAGAAGGGGGAAGGAGGAAGAGGGGAGGGAAATGAAGAAGTCCAGATCTAGTCATGAAAATCCTTTTATAATACCAACACTTTCAAACTACTTTCACAGCTCCATTAAAATACTTGAACCATATCTAATTATTCTCATTTTACAGATGAGGAAACCAAGGTCAGAGAGGTTAAGTAACTTGTCTAGGGACAGCCAAGATTAGAAATGTAAGTCTTGGAAGACCAGTATTGTTCTTAATTGCTTTAAGGCTTTCCCCTCATCTGTCAATTACAGATCTTCTGCTAGTTCAGCCTGGTTTCTTTTAAGCCTGCCCTCGTTTCTTCCCAGTCTGAGAACTGTGAATCCTAAGATACATCCCATGTTCTTGGCCTGTGGTCTTTTCTACAACAAAACGAATAGGAGAAGGCTCTATGCAAACATGCCACAATATAACTGTCTAAACTTGATGAAGGAGGCAGAAGAGCCTCAGGGTGCCCGATCTTCCTAACAACACATCATCAAACAGTCCAGGTCTAAATAAACGTATACTCTGTCATCAATGCAGCAACTAAATGAAACAGAAGCCTGTGGTTTTCTGTCCACATGGCATTTCTCATTCAGAAAAAAAAAGTATTGCCTAAACTTAAAGGACTACTGACAATAGTCCTTTGGGGGGAAAATGGCCAATAGTGGAAAAATCACATGATCTGGTGAGAACAGTCTGCTGGAGTTCAGCAAATCTTGCTTCCAATATCATTCATCCTCTGAGTTCTGGTGTTGTGATTTATAAAAGAAACAATTGTAGCTCTGTCATATATAAGGTCCCTCATAGCTATGACACTTTGTCAAATTCTGTACAATCAAGTCTTTACAGAACACATCTATGCATACATTATTTGGTTACTAAGTAGAGTACATTTCAAGGCTGAAGTGTTTAATTTTGGTCATTAAATTTGGGGAATGTCAAATGTTGATACAAAAGTTCAAAACAATTATGATATTGAGGGTATTTTTCTTCTACTTAATGTTTTAAGAACAATGTAGGTGGAAATTAAATAAGAAATTGTAGGGTTTTTTTCTTGCAAGTGAGAAAATTAGATACTACAAATCACCTTCAAAATTATTTCTGAATTGGACCCCATATTGGCCTACCCAGATTTTTCATTTCTGTGCATGAGTCCTCTGTTAATTGAAGAAAGTAGTAAAATATTGGCACATCAAACTTGAAGATCAGGTATTCAAAGTACTCCGTGAAAAGACTGAATTTTGTCATTGGCAGGAAATAGTTTTGAAATATTTATTGAAGTATGTATTTACTTAATAAACATTTCATCAACAATTATTTATGACATTTGAAATACAGAGATAAGTGACACACAGAATGATTCAAAGTAATTATGTGACTTTCCTGTTACCCTGTCCTAAGTTACTCAAGTCACACCTAGTCTGGTCAAAATGCTGGAATTAGCTATTACTCTGACCCTTGAGAGAAACAGAGAAATAGCAAAAAAGGCTTTTAAGATATTACTTGTATGCCACCAACCTT
Organism: Peromyscus aztecus; assembly: GCA_902168405.1. NCBI lineage: Eukaryota > Metazoa > Chordata > Mammalia > Rodentia > Cricetidae > Peromyscus > Peromyscus aztecus. The sequence continues at coordinate 31,165 of CABHPQ010093064.1, forward strand.
GCTGACAGAGCCTAGGCCATAAAAGTTTCAGCTCAAATACATCATCTGCATACTAGCAATAAATGATATTAAATTTGATATAGCCATAACAGTAAATCATTGCAAAGTACATGAGTTTCAGGTCAGGAATCTTCAGTAAGACTGAGTAGTATTAACTCTTTCTTACACTCATTGTTAAATGACATAATAAAATTGTCTTTGTCTCTGAAATTACTGATCTTTTTCTATTAACAAGATTTTACCACTACTCATATCTCCCTGATCTCTATGATAAAAAGAAATCCTAAATCTACATATTCATCAACCACTGTATAATTAAAATGTGATATATTTATACAATGGAATATTACTCAGCTGTGAAGGAAAAATTAAAATAATGAATTTTGCAGGTTAGTAAGTGGAGACAGAAAAAAATAATTTTGAATGAGGTAACACAGAGCCAGACTGAGAAATGCCATATGTTTTTCTCTTATTTGAAGATATATATACAATTTGGAATGCACATAGAGTTCAGGAAATTACTAAAGGATCATAGAAAGAAGTTTCCAAGGTAAGGAGTGTAGATCACACTGATTATCATTTCCTGTTTCATAATTCCCCTTTAAGTTGGGGTGGCGAGGGATAAATAATACTACATATTTTAAAAAACATATGGAAACCTACTACCAAAGAAACTTCCTAAAATATATCTTACATCACAAGAGTTAAAATGGAGTTACCACCAATGCAACAATGTCCTTACTAGACAACATGGGCTAACAAACAAAAGGCTTAATTCCAGAAATGGGCTACTTTTTTTGAGTTGTTGGCCAGTGAATTTCCAAAGAACCCCAAACATAACAGGTTATACCAATACTCTTGGTTACTCTCCAGAACTTGATTATAAGACCATTACTGAAGACACCACATACTTGAGACATAGAATATGGACAAATCCCTATTGAATAGCTTTCATAGTGCTTGAAGTTGCTTTGTATACTACCATGGGAGAAAATTATCATCAGTCTTTACAACTGTGCACTCCATGAATTATAGTAGTGACTGAGAGGGCAAGACATGTTCACTGGTACAATAATTTTATATATATATATATATATATATATATATATATATATATATATATATCCTGTGAGTAACCAAACACTCTCTGGTTAAATTTAATGTCCACTCTACAGAATAAAATCCATACCTGACACCACTATTGAGCCAAGAATCTACAGTTAAACAGATCATAGCATAGACCCTAGGAGAGAACCTGATAGTAGTATTCTGCTAAATAGACATACTATTAAGCCAACTTCAAATGAATTATCATTTTATCCATAGATTGGTGGCATCTCTCAACCCTTATCAGAGAAAGTTCTGTTTGCAATAGATGATAATCTACACAGAGACTCACAAATTGGCCAAGGTGCAGAGAATAAGAGAGTGCCAAATGTTTGGCAGTAAATGAAACATATATACCACACCCCTTCTTTCAAAGGCTTAGAGCTCATTGTGAAAGGGTAGGCAGAAAAACTGTAAGAGTCAGAGGTGATAGATGATCACAGTGTCCTCTGGACACAGAATAGCTGACTTGAATGCACAGTGGTTGTAATATTAGGTACAAGACCTGTTCAAACCTAAGCCAGACCAATTACCAGCATAGAGAAGGGAGTTGGACACAAAGTTCTACCCCTAGCCAAGGAGCTATTGGCAATTATTAGCTGCTGAAAGGAAGGGTCAGTTTTCTCTAATAGTGTAATGCATGATAAGTTGGCCATGTTCCAGTGGAAGACTATGCATCCAGTAATATTTGGTCAGCACAAATTAACCTTGATGGAAAAAGGACACAACATTGGATGGGAAGAGAAGAGAGGGTGGATCTAGGAAGAGTTGCAGGAAGGAGGGTGAATATAACAAAAATGTACAAAATTCTCAAAGAACTAATAAAATATATAAAAAATTTTAACAAGAACTCTATATTTCTAAAAGACAAAAAAGCTGAGCATCTCCCATGATTGGACTGGAAAGAGTACATAGTAAACAATTAAAATAAAGCTGCCAAATCTCTAAAATGTGGTGTTTGGAATGCAAGAGCTGTTCTTTTCCACATAAATCCCTCCCCTTAATTGTTTTCTGATCACTATTTGGAACAATCCATGCTATATTTTCACATGAGGAGTAAAGATGAAGGCACTGGAAGACACAGACATTTGAATATTTTCCTAATTATTCTTTCCCATGTGGACCAAGCTGCCTCTCAGCTGAAAAAGAAATGGGATGAGATGTATGAGATTTCTTCTAGCATTATCGATGCATACTGGGGTTTAGGGTCAGAATCTCGGTCAATCAGAACATATTTCACATCACTTATACAAAATCAATAAAACAGACATTCTTGAGAAATTTGTGCCAATTCAACCCCCTGAAAAAAAAAAAAGCCTTGCCCATCTGGCAAGACAGCTAGGCCATTTGGACGATCTCATAGAAGTAAAGCCTCACTAATTGGCTTCAGTGCAGTGATCACTCCTGCCTTTGACTCACCACTGCAGGGAGGCTCTGGGAATGCTGGGTTCTCCTTTATTCCACCAAGTCATTCCTAGACTTATATAAGTGTATGTAGTATAAGAAGAAGCAAAACTTCAATGTTATAATTAAAAAACCACCTAAGCTCTGTTCTTGCACAATTATTATCCAATAGTAATTCTTGTGAAGCAACTGAATGTGTCCTGCAATGTTGACTTTGCCCCATACAGTCATGCCAAGACAATGGAAGCTGCCCAATTTCTGTGCCTAGCTTCAGGCAAATGGCAGCACTCATATGCTTTCCTGCTTTTGGAACTTCAGAGGCATGTTACTGGCCAGAAGCAGTGTGAACTGCCAAGTCAGGGCTCTCCAGATAATGCAGATGCCTCTTCATAATGAGCAGAAGCCTGGCATGTGGTAAGATTCACACTGCACTAGACAAAACACCCTCCAATATGCTTGATTAATATTCTCAATCTGTTAGAAATAGGCCCCATTTGACAAGCAGAGTATGGGAGAATGAAGACATGACTTGTTAAATCTATAAAATCTCTGTCTAATAGATGTGTAGGGGCTTCTTGTCATCCTTAATCTACTTAAGTACTGTAATTATGTGAAGAAAAAATGCCATATCCATTTTTCTTCCTGGAGCACCTAGCCTCTGGTATGAATCCAAT
>CABHPQ010093064.1:34449-64770 GCA_902168405.1 Peromyscus aztecus
TGTGCAAGTGGCTAAGAAAAGAGTTGGAACTTTCACTATGCCAAATCAAAGATCTCAAACACACTTCTATAGCCTTCTCCAAAGTTGGGATCTACTGTTGTTGCTGCTTCAAGATTTGGCTGGTTTCACAGCCTGGCTCTTCCATTCTGCATAGCTCTTTGCACTCCAGTATGCTATTCTCTTTAATAAAGGAATAAAACAAGGTATCCCTTTTGTTCAGTACTTTTTGAACAAGGTAGCAAAGTGTAACCTTCCTCACTTCCAAATCCCTAATTTTTTTTTTAAATCAAATTCTGTTACATCATATACATTCAGATTGGCTAGCCAGTCTAACAAGTTATGGGTCAAATTTGAGTTTCCATTTTACTCTGGAATATTTACACAAGGTCCTTTAAAAAGAAAAAACACTGCTCTCAAGCAGAAAGATTGGAGTTTAAGAGGCACCTCTGCTACTGACATTCAGTTTGCCCTTAGTCAAAATTAACTTCTCTTTGTTTCAGTTTGAATTGTAAACCTAGATGGAGTGCCTGTTTGTGATCATCTTGAAGCTTGCTTTCTCACATCTATGTGTAATGGAGACAAAGTGACTTGACATACTGAGTAACGCATTGCAAACTGTTGTTAGAAGTTGAAGCTTTCTAAATAAAGAGGGAACTATATTTTCCAAATCCTGTCAGAGCCAAATCTTTACTACATTATCAATTGAACATTTAGCCTGGCCTTCTATCCTTCCTAACATCCAGGGAATGAGTCACCAGAGAGGAATTGTGGATGTATGCCCTAAGGGGTTCCCCAGGATAAATAATATCTCAAGACCAGATTTCAAAGGTGTTTGTTCAAGAGTCAGTTCATGGCCAAGTCAGTATAGAACTCAGAATGATGTCAATTGAAAATTGCCTTAGAAAATTAATTACTTTTACCTTTCTGAGCCTCAAAGGCAGAAATACTAGACTAAATGTTTTCTAAGTTTCTGCAGTTCTTAGTATAAATGTTGATTTTATGTATATTTGGCCTAGAAACTAGTACTCCTCCTCTGGTCCTTTAGCTAAAATGCTAAGTTTACTCTCTAATTAAAGACTCAATCAGCATTTTGAAGATGGCCATTTTTTTCTAGTCTCCTAACAACCTGGGCTACTAGGTTCCACAGAGTGAGTCTTTACTTCTCTAGCTAGAGCACTTTCGCTCCTACCCTTCCTTGGAGTTATTTCCTTAAGTCTATAAATATCAACCCTTCTTCAAGACAGAGACCAATCATGACCTCCTGTAGAAAGACCTGAACTCTGCTCTTACAGAGTCAGTCTAATTAGATTGTCAGTTATGAACTTCCTGGTGTGAATTCCCTGAGGTATAGTATTTTTTTCTCACCAGTTAACTCACACAATGCCTGACTAATGACCAGCTCAGTAAACAAAAATGTGTTACTGTGCCTCAGGAGAATCTTCAGATAGCTATTATGTCCCTCTTGGCCTGTAGTCATATAACTAAAACAAGTAGCATATGCTATGCCGTCCAACTAAGAAGCCCCTCAAGAGTTCTATTTTTGTTTTACCTGAACCTCTGCCTTGAGAAACAAACAGCCCATGACTGTTCTTACTTAGGATATTTGACTGGCTTAAGCTCAACCAGACAAGCTTGATTTTACAGAAATTGCCTTTGCTTTCTGCAAATTAATAGATATAATGAGTTTAGACCAAGGTTTATGCCTAGAGGACCTCCAAAATATTAGGGACTGGTTTAGAAACTTCATTATATCGGACTAGGGTTCATATGCATACCATCTGTGAATTCAGAGTGGTAAAACTGGTTATGGAGTTTTTCAGCACTGTTTGTAGTACAAATTGCAAAGCAAGTGGGGACTACGTATTTCATTGGTTTGGGAAAAGTAATGAATGTGGGAATATTACAGAGTTAATGAAAACAATGATGAGAAAGACTTTCTCATTGCAGAATTAATGAAAAAAGGAAATAAGAAAGAAAACTTAGGTGTCTATTTGTTTGCAGCTTCTATTTGTCTGTCCCCTAGATGAATCTCAATATTTAACACCTTTAAACAGCTTATTATGTATTTAATATGTAGCACACAATTCATTCATTATTCACTAAAAAAAAATACTACTAGAGAAGCCAGAATTTCAACTCTCATGGTCTATAGCAGAGTCCCTCTGCAGTTTCTCGTCTCAAAAGCTGTCATTAGACCTAGCGCATTGCTTCCCTCCTATAAAAAGCTACAAATACACCAACATCCCCCGTCAAAAGCATAGTTCAAAGTCTCCTTAATCTGCTCTGTAATCGATGTCAGGCATATTAACCTATTAGTTTTCTGTAGCTTTGTCATTTTATTTTCTCTCTGAATGGCTGTATTTGGGCTTAAGCAATCCAGATATTTTTTCATTTCTGTGAGAACACTTTTTAATGTTTCATACAGGGACGTTGTGGTACAAACAGGGCTGCGGAATTAGATAGTCAAGTGTCAGACTTCCAATTCTGCCACTCATCAAATGTGGAGCCTTAGGCCAGCTTGAAACTCACTCTTCCCTGTGAATTCTTCTCTGGAGAAGAAGGGCAAAGTGTTTGCCTTGCAGGAAGAGATCAAAGAGCTCCTGTTTGCAAAGTATTTGGACACTGCAATATGACATGTGCATTATAAACAATTGCCTAACCCCTTCTTCCGCTTCCTTTATTCTATTTATATTACATTTTGGTGGGCATGGACAAAAGCCATGTTTTAGAAAGTGATTTTCAGATTCCATTGGCAAACATTTTTTATCAACTGTTATGTGCCATAGGCAAAAGAGTAAGCTATGAGGGCACAACTCTTGCATGAGAAACATGTATGCTTTTCCTCTGTTCTGCCTCTCTTTCAGCTCTTCTAGCCTTACTGTTTCTCACTTCCTCCTGCTAGTCTGATGAGAGTGTCTGTTTCCCAAGTTGCTGCTGTTTTTCTCTCCTACTGAGCTTCATTATTTTGTATAGAAGCTTTAAATGTCACTTAGCCAGCTGTGAATCATGGGTGAGTCTACCTCACTGGATGCTAGGAAGTGCCACAAGCTCTGAATACCAAGCCCTCAGAAAATGCCAAAGCACTATAAGAGACTTAATTGTCAGCATTACCACAATGGCAAGGCTGGGTGGAGTTGCCCAAAGAACATGATGTGGAAAGAAGGCCCTAGATTTGGAGTCAGAAATCCTGAGCTCAAGCCCCTCATTAACTTTGACATGAGTTATAATCATAATAACTCAGATTTATTTAGTGCACTATAGCTGAAAAGTGCTTTCACATATATTCTATCATTGATCCTCTTAATTGGTTTCTCTGTTCCAGTTTCTTAATTCTCCAATCTTGCCAGTTAAAGTAAACTTCCTAAAACACAGGTCTGATCATGTTACATCCATATTTTAAACCCTTTTGGGCTCCCTATGAGTTGTCAAGAAACTATAATATATTCATCAAAACAAAATATAATGTATCTGTGAGAAAGAAGTCTCTTATGTACTGATAATGCACAATCTTTAAGACATGTCAAGTAAAATATAATAATGAACTACATAATAGAAAGTAGAATATGCAGTCATTGGTATTTTAAGCAATGACAATATATACATTATTATATAAGTATAAAGAAAGGAAATGGCAAAATTAGGATGTCACAGATAGGCCACAGATTTTTTGTTGTTGTGTATAGTTATCAGTACATATATGCACATATTAACTTATATTCAATAATCAAAACTGCCAATTTGTTACATTCTCTTATGACTACAATCCGTCCTCTTTATATGTAATTTAAAGACTTCCAGAATATCCCTAAAAGAGTTTATTTTATTGTTTGAGAATGTCATACATGCACATAATTTTATATTTTATTTTCAATTATCCCCTGCTATGTACCTTAACATTTTTGAGATGTTTTGAAATTAATGGAACAAATTGACTAGTCCCTTGTTCCTAGCAAATTCTAGCCCATACACCTCCGACTACGCATAGTAGCACTTCAACTATTTACACCAAGAGAGCTTTCTCCTTGAGTATCCTTGTTCTATCTATGTAGTTCTATCTCTAGCAACCATTCCTCACTCTTGCAACCTGAGCTCTAGCATCTTTTGCAAATTACTACCTCCTCACAGCCATGCTCCAGTTGATCCTTTATCTTTTTTAAACTCTAACAGTGTCACCCTAGATATTAACTTTTTGCATTTGAATCAGTTATGCCATGGAGTACCTTACAATTAAACAATCCCTATACATTGTTTCATACTTCTTCACATTCACATCTTCCATATTTAGTCATGAAGCTCTAAATGTTTTATTTTATTTTGTCAGAATGAGAACCATGCCTCTAATTTGCTGAGATATTAGAAACACATCTGTCATCAAAAATGAATGTTTCACTGCATTTTCTTTTAAGTCTCAATCCAGGCACAAATAGCTGAGCTGTCTATTTAACATAATAAAGTGAACCTGGCTGCTAGGCTCTCCCAGCATCCCTCAGTCCCTCCCTGTTACAGGATATGGCTGGCATACCCCACCCTCTACCCTGAGCTCTCCAGCCCAGGGGCTAGACTGCCTCTTCCCTATATTATCTAGACATTTTGGTTACCTAGCCTCTCTTTGTTCTACCTTCACCTTCCTGGCTTCTTGATCAGGCTCCCCACCCCTACCTGCCCCACTCCCTGCCTCTCCTTACATGGCCCAGCTCAGGGCCATGTTCACTCTGAACTCTCTGAGATGTCTCTGCCTCTGGCTGCTCTCCTTTTTATCTACAATAAACTTTCTCCTCCACCATACCTAGGAGCAGTCATGCCCTTCCTTTTTCTTTCTTTCATTCACTTTCTTAATTTGTTGTGTTTAAATAATTCAAACCTATAATTATGTCTTCTTTTTAAGAAATATTATTACATGTATATATTATTTGTGTTTGTGTGTGTGTGTGTGTGTGTGTGTAAGTGTGAAGGTCAGATGACAACTTGCAAATGTTAGTTCTCTCCTTTCTCCCATATGGATCCGAGGAATAGAACTCAAGTTCACCTCATTGGCCCCATTATGTCTTCTTTAGTCACAAAAAAAAAATCTTTCAAATTAATAAAATCAAAGAGAGTATTTTTTTATAAAATAATGTCTAAGAATTACCTTTTGATAATTCCTCTGAGATAGGTCAACTGAATGATAAAAGACAAGTTGATTCAAAGTCATAAAGCTATTTATTCTAGAATATGTTGAACACATAAGGTGGAAGGTAGTCAAATCTTCCATCACTAGGATGACAAATTATTGGTTTTGTTGTTGTTATTTTTTTTGTTTGTTTGTTTGTTTGACACAGGGTTTCACTGTGTAGCTTTTGAAGCCTGTCCTGGAACTTGCTCTGTAGAGCAGGCTGGCCTCAAACTCACAGAGATCCACCTGTCTCTGCATCCCAAGAGCTGGGATTAAAGGCGGGCACCACCACTGAACAGCTTGACAAATTAGTTTAATCAGAACAGAAAATATGGTATTATAGTCAAATGTGTGGTATATAGAAAAAGTTGAATCAATTCTTACAAAAAATTCTTAATGACTTATATACTCCTGGTATGAATGTAACTCACTCCATTCACTATGGAAATTAGCATATATGATATGAAATAGAAATGAAGCTGCCTAATGGGATAACAGAGACCACCAGGAGGGGCAAGAGGAATGAAATGGGAGGTTACATGGGTATTGAGGAAATATTTTCACATGCAATATTTAATACCCAACATTAATTAGTTTTCAAAGTGCATATGGTAAGCATCTGGGTCCTGCACAAATGAAAGGATGCCAGCAAGCAAGGATCTAGGCAAATTAATGAGGAAATTGTGTCTTTACTTCTTGCTCTTAAGATCTAATAACTAAGTAGAATAGTTGAATTACTAGTCTGTGTTGTATGGAGAACACAATACCTTTCTTGAGATTTGGGTGGTGTGGTTAGGAATTTAAATTTTTCTGGTATCCCTGACATGCATTTGTAACTCAGCAGTTTCCAATTTTCTATTTTGCATCTTGCCATATCCTTTGATCTTCTTCTTTTTTTATTTATTTTTTATCATTTTTTTATTTTATTTTACAATATAATTCAACTTTACATATCAGCCATAGATTCCCCTGTTCTCCCTCCTCCCGCCCCGCCCCCCTCCCCCTGGCCCACCCCCCATTTCCATCTCCTCCAGGGCAAAGACTCCCCCCTAGGATTGAGATCAACCTGGTGGACTCAGCCCAGGCAGGCCTAGTCCCCTCCTCCCCGGCTGAGCCAAGCGTCTCTGCTAAGCCCCAGGTTTCATACAACCAATTCATGCACTGAGCACAGGACCCGGTCCAACTGCCTGGATGCCTCCTAAATAGATCAAGCCAATCAACTGTCTCACCCATTCAGAGGGCCTGATCCAGTTGGGGGCTCCTCAGCCATTGGTTCACAGTCCTTTGATCTTCTTATAGGTTACTAAATTTCCTTTTTATCTCTACAAAGTAGAAAACAGTGATGCAAACTTTAACATGTGGCATACTTTATTGAAGCATTAAGAGAAGGACAGAGGTTTATATCATAGAAAGTTAGGATTCCGTGAGCAAGTGCATCAGGATCATGATGGGGAAAACTGCAGAGACAACCAAACCAAACTAGAGGGAACTCGGGAAAGTTGGATCAATGGCTGTGGAGCCTGCATGGGACTGGACTAGGCCCTCTGCATGGCAAGACAATTGTGTAGCTTGATTTGCTGGGGGGGCCCCTGGCGGTAGAATTAGAATCCATCCCTGGTGCATGAGGGGGCTTTATGGAGCCCACTACCTATGATGGGATACCTTGTGCAGCCTTGAGGCAGGGGGAAGGGCTTGGACTTGCCTCTACTGGATGTGTCTCCCCATGGGAGTTCTTGCCTTCTTGAGGTAGTAGTGAGGGGGTTGGAGGGAGGCAGGGCGTGGGAGGAGGGAAGAGGGGGATCTTTGATTGGTGTGAAAAATGAATGAAAATGGATAATAAAGTAGACGAAAAGCAAAAAAAAAAAAAAAGTTAGACAACTTAAAGCTAGCATTAATCAACTTTCTTTTTTTAAGCCCCTAATTATTCCATCTACCTCATGTCTACCTTCATGTAATCATTTCCCCTACTATCATTTTCCAATACCCTTATCTTGCCTATCGGTTTAAATAAAAGGATCATTTATCTTGTTTTGTCTAGCATTCCAGCTCTTATCATAAAATTCCAACCTCGGTTTAGATCATCACTACACAGATAAATATTCACGAAAGTTACCTGCTTGACAATGCATCATCTACATGGCATCTGCCTATTCCTCTAACTCCATGGTAATTAAAGATTTACTTCTCATCTAACATGTCATTTATTCACCAATCCTCAACCAATCACATCCTTTTCTTAGTTACTTAACGCTACACAACAAATTACTCCCCAAATATAGCAGCATAAAGCATTAGCTACCATTCCACATAGATTTTTTTGGCTAAAACTCCAAAAAAATTTCACTTCTGGCTTTAGGTCTTATCAGGAGGTAGTCAAGATTTCACTGGAGTGCCGCTATCTGGAGTTGGAGTATGTACTTAAAAGCTCACTTGGATGGTTGTTGTAATACTTTGGTTCCTTGAAGGCTTATAAGCAGAAAATCATGATTCCTTACCATATAGGCTTCTCTATAGAACACCTTTCTGTCCTATGATTGAGGAGTGGGCCTTTGACAGACAAGGTGATTTGAAAAAGGAGCAATCAAGCTACATTGACCTTTATAGTAGGATTTTTGAAGTTACTTCTTCCCACAGTTGGCTCCATAAACACATTTTTAGATAAAAATTAAAGACTTTTGCTTAAAAAAAAACAGAGAAATTGTTCATCTAACATACTAAAATATAAATCTTTTTTAATTCTTCCATAATCTATCTCTCATCTTGTCATGTTTTTTATTTGTTGCTTAGTGTTCTAAGGTTTAAAAAAGCTATTAATGAGAGTTTTAGTCTAACTTTTGTCATTTGTCTTTGAATGCAATACTAATTCAAAATATAAATGTAAGTATCAGAGGATTTAAGTCATATGCATAATCACAAAATTTATAATTGAGTATGTATTGATCAGGCCAGAAGATATAAATAATCCAAACTTGAGAACTTGAAAAGAGAAAGAGAAGCTACTCTACCACAGAGCAGTCTTGGAAATAGATAGTGATGATGTAGAAATGGAAATATTTGTAGGTCAAGTCCAGACTACAAATCTTACATATACATACTACCTTAAGCCTGTTGACTGTGACTTTTTTTCTCACCCTAGTCCCTGAAAGTACATGCTATTCACACTGGGGAAGTTAAACCAAAAGTCTTCCTTTACTATAGGTTCACTTCAGCTTAGATGGGATCAACAAGGGATGTCATAATGTCCCAAAAGTATACATTAAGAAGAGTTGGGTATGAAAAAGGAGTCTTAAACCAGCTGAGTTGTATTCTCTGGGAAGCTTCCACTAGATTTGTCATGGTGTGGCAATATGAGGTGGGGATGTCACCTCACCACCTTTGCCAACCCGGAAACACCATGTTCCATACATACGGAAACTCCACCCTTCCCACCTCTGTTTCTAGACTACCACTTGGCACACAAATGGCAGAAGTTGCTAGTAGAAAGTAATAGAAGTTTAAGTCCAAGTAGGGACTTAGAAGGGTAGAAAATGGGATAGAAAGAGGCCAAGAATCTATCCCAGAGAAGCAGAAAGAGAACAGGAGATGGGAGTTCAAGCTTCGTTATCCCACTGGACTATACTTACAAAACACAAACTCAAAGTTAAATTATAAAGAAATTTAAGGCACTGACTACAAAGGCTTAAACTCCAAATGTAGTGCTATTTTGAGCACCGAGCCCTATATAATTTTATTGATTGAATGTTAGTCAATCTTTTGTTTGTTTTATGGCATGTTTATCCTGATGAGCTCTGCTACATAATATGGGAGTCAGTGAATACTAGAAATGAGTATATTAGGACTTTTAAGTTTCTCTGACTCTCCTTTCTCCATACTAGACTAGATTCAGCATCCTGTGCAACTTACTCCTATGATAACACTTAGTCCAATGTATTGCAACTGTGTTTTGTTTTTCGTTCTCCCTCAACCAGAATGTGAACTCACTGTGAGGAATCATAAATTGTTTATTTCTGTGTTCTTAGTGCCAGCACTCTGTCTGACACAATATGAAAGCTCAATGCTAGTTAATGAACAAATTTCTTCTCCTAAGTTTTAACAGCAATGTAATCTAAACTCTATGGTAACATACTGGAAAGATTCTGTGCAATATTTGAACCTAAAAAAGGTTGTGAAAGATAAGAATGCATTTCAGACAAATGTGGCTACCACTCATTATGTAAGAATCTTTAACTGAGGTCACAAGGATTGTCTTCTTCATTCAAAAATCATAGTGTTCTTTGAGTATATAGCAGGATAACAATCCACAGAATTCAAGGCCTTCAAAAGAGCAGTGAGTTAAGTGAGTATAAGAAGTAACTCACTACAGAAGATAAGCAGTCAGATATTAGAAGAATATTGATGGGGTAGTGAATCTTAACCAGCTAAGAACAGAAATCAGACTCATTATTATTTATCAAGTCACCAAGAAAAATTGTCAGTTCTGAATAAGAATTTGAAGGAAAATAGAAACAGATGCTAAAGAAGAAAAGTGTGATTTAAGCTGGCAAAGGTAACTTTGGAGGGAAGGGTCATGAATCAGCAGAGCAACTGTTATGTAAAAAAAGGCTTTGGAAGGCCAAAAATTCATTTTTCTTAAGTAATATTAATATCTCTCTCAAATATTTCTTTTTTATTCTTTTTTGATTGTGAGATAATAATTGTCCATATTTATGAGGTATTGTATAATGTTTTAAGTCATATATTAGATAATAGTTCACTCAATTATTTGCATAACTATCACTTTCAACTTTATCACTTCTTTATGGTAAGTTCAAACTCCTTTCTTCTATATATTCTGAGATATTATCCATTGATGCACTTAATGCATCTGATCTTTGAATACTCTACTAATGTAAAAATCACACATAATTCTTGATAATTAATCATGACAGACAGAAGGACACAGAGAGAGAGGGTGCAGAGAGAGGAGGGGAGATACAGAAGAGTGTGGGGAGATACTTGTAAACAAACAGGTGATCTTTCAATTATATATATGAGATAGATGTCTGTAAAACATATTCTGTCAAAAATCTCCCTCCAGATCCAAAGAACTGGCAGTAAGCCTGATTGATTATCTTCCTAAAATCATCTTCTCCTCTTTCAACATTTCTAATCTTATTACAGTATCAAACCCCAACCCAAACACTCCTTTGCTTCAGAGAAAGTCAATCTAACCTCAGTTCCCACTTCAGTCTCCCTCTCAGAACTAGGGTTGGGATAGGTTTGTCTATGGGTATTATCTCTCTTGTTAGAGTAGTTAGAATCCCAGGTCTAAATTATCAAATCCAGGATAGCTCCCTTGTCATAGTGATTGAATCATAAAGAGTCATGTGACCTAATGTAAGTTAATATGCTATAAGAACTCCTTTTCTGAAGATGACTGAGAAGTGAAAGAGAATTGTCAATAATGGCTATATCCTGTGTGGTTTTGAACATTTCAGTTTGTACATGAAGTTGCTAAAACTACTTCCTACCATAAGAAAATACAGAACAAAAATGTTTAACATATTGAACAGGAACAGCTGCAGAACATGCATAGAACAAGAAACAAAAAAGATTCCAAGGAGACACCAAAGTTTTTGGTTACAATAGTCAGGTGATAGAATGATACTGACAACTGGCAAAAAATGTAGGAAAAGTGAGATTCAGATAAGTTCAAAGGATAATAAATAAATAACAATTATAATAATGAATATATTACCACAAGAGTAACTAAATTTGAACAAAACCAACGCTGAAGTCAAGGCTATTATCTCTCTACTTAAAATTATGCAAACCAAATGGGGGTCCTTAATTGAGTCTGTTTTCCACTCCACAAAGCCAAAGAACTTTAACTTACATGGACCCACTTCTTTCTTTATGTATTTACATGACTTCTGGCCACCCAGCAGTTTGGTATCCTGCAATAGTTGGCAAACTGGGCACCAACTCTAATACCAAAAGATAATACATTTAATACGGTAAAAAAAAGGGGGGTGGTAAAAATGGGGAGGCTTGGAGTGATGGTTCAGTGGTTAAGAGCGTGTACTGCTTTTGCAGATCTGAATTTGGTTCCTAGAATCCACATAATCCCAAATTGAGAAAAACTTGAAGCATTCCCACAGAAGGATGATGTTGGCTATGGGTTACTCATATATAGCTTTTATTATATATATAATTTAATAGAATGTATTCTGATACTATTCATTCCCAACTCCTCCCCTTAACTCCTCCTTGTATCTGCCTCAGCTTCTCTTCCCCTCCCAACTTTTTGTCCTGGGTTTATATATGTATATATATTTTAATACATTGATTCCAATTTCTTCTGCCCATATACTTCTGGGTGTAGGGCCATCCACTGGAGCCTAGTTCATCTATCAGTAACCACATTCTTAAAGTAAACTGACTCTCCCTCTCCCAGAAGACATCAGTTGTTCATAGATTTTCAGTTAGGAATAGGGGCTCACAATTCCCTTCTCACTCTATCTTAGAATTTTTTTAATGGCTTAATCTTATTCAGGTGATGGCAGTTGCTATGACTAGATGATTTCAGTGGTCGTGTCATGTACAAAAGGCACTGTTTGTTCTGCTCATAGCCAATCTATTTCTCTTACAGTCTTTCTACTCTCTCTCCTGCAATGGCCTTATTTTCATAGGGGAAGGATGTGTGATGTAGATGTCTCATTTGTTGATGTAAATTCCAATGATACTTACTTTTTTCACTTTTATCAGTTTCTGTATTTACCACCATCCATTGAACAAAGAAATTTATCTGAGAGCTACACTAATCTATGGGTAGAGAAATATGAATTTAGAGAGAAGTTTGGTACTATACCCATTTAACTAAATAATATTATTAAGGTCACTACTGGAGCCTATGACCCCACTACAAACAACTACAGGTTCTTGGCCAGATATTTAGTACCAGCATGTGTTACTTTCTGTAGCAGGCCTTAAATCAGACTAGAAGGCAGTTGATTACCTCCATAACAGTTGTGCCACTACTGCTCCTATGGGTGTATCTTGCCATGCCAGTCACTACTGAAGTTCACAGGCTTCACAGATGAATGATTTTGTTTGATGACTTACCCTACTCCACCAACCTGCATAGCACCTTCCAGTTCTATGAGACGTAGCCAGCATAGAGGAAGCTTTCTGCTCAGTTCAACTTGATTTCTCCATGTCTTATGACCAATGTGTGTGGTCTCTTCAAGAGTAGGGTCTTATCATCAAGTTCTCATGGACAATCAGAAACAATGGCAATTGCCTGTAGTAATTGGAGGAGTAGGGTCTCCCAGATACCTCTGACCAACAATATGAGGGCACATAGCTCACATTTGACACTGGACCATGGCTTCTGTGATATTTATAATACCCTGTATAAGGAAGCTATAATTAAAATCTTTGTATGAATATATATATATGTATATGTATGTATATATATGTATATATGTGTGTGTATATATACATGTATATACTTGACTTAGAAAAATATCACATTTTTCTCTCATACATGAGTATATGTGTGTGTGTGTGTGTGTGTGTGTGTGTGTGTGTATGTGTGTGACATATAATTAGAAGGGAGACCATTTGTGGAGAGGAAGAGGACCAACTGGATGGGTTGCAAGAGAGTAAATTATATTATGTGTATGCATGTAAATGTAGTGAAACACAAAATGTTGTACAATGCATAATAAACAATAAAATGAATTAAAGCTTAGCTAAAGAAAAATAAAGTAAAAAGAAAGAAATGAAGAGTGAAGTAATGGAGAGAAGGAAGGAAAAGAGCATGTGGGTACTAGCAGTAACTTGAAACTTGGCATTCTGGTCATAATTCTTCATTACTTGCTTTGAGACAGAAAGCAAATCTATTTCACTGAACTTGATTTTACATCAATAAAAATAATAACAAATTGTAATGCCTATTTCAAAAACTTGCAATGACAAGTACTAGCTACAGTGAGTATTTACAAGCTAAAATAATGACAGATACCAATTTATTTCATGAGAAAATGTGCTAAGATGAGTCTCCCAAATATTTTGAAAGAAACATTTCTTCTTTCAATTATTTTTATGTGACAACTTCTTTCTACACTGTTTGATTTTCCAGGTTTCTGGGAAAACAGATATATACTTTAACTCACCTCTATACTTAGGTTGGAGAATATTGAACAAATGAATACATGTGAATTTTAAATCATAAATGCTAACTGTTTGTGCTCTTCAGATTTTGTCAACTTGACACTAGCTAGAACCATTTGTGAAGAGGGAACCTCAATTAAGAAAGTGCCTCCATCAGACTGGTATGTAGGCAGGCCATGGGGATCAAGCCAATAAGCAATGTTCTTCCATTGCCTCTGCTTCAGTTCCTACCTCCAGAGTCCTGCCTTGAGTTCCTGTCATGGCATTCTGTCATGGTGGAATATAAGCTATAAGCTGAAATCAGTCCTTTCCTCCCCAAGTTGCTTTATAATGCTTTATCACAACAGAACGTAACTAGGACTATACTTCACATGGTTTATCTATTTCAAAATAAGAGCATTTCCAGTCCATGATGACTAATACAGAAAGTCATGCCTACTAAATGTACTGAGAGTAAGTGTTTTATAAATGCCTAGCCCTAAGCAAGGTATCTATACCACTCATTTATGAAGTCCCCAGGGAGCCAGGTGTTGGCTACCTCCAGCATGGGATATCTGAGGGGAAAAAATCTTTGTACACTATGGTCTTATGTCTGTTAACTTTATTCCTCTAAGAAAAAATTATATCAATAAGGCAATATAGCTCCATCAAGCATTCAGGACAAGAATAACTCTAGACATACCAAGCTCTTTATCCGTTTACTTTATTTCTCTGGGATGAAATCCTGTCTCCATAACTACAGTTCCATCCAATTCCCTAGCTCATAGTCCTGCTAATGACTAAAATACTATGTTTCCAGCCTCATCTTCATCCTCTGTATCCCCTTTCTTCATCTCTGCTACTCTCTAATCCTGGCACTCAGAAAACTTTACCCGAGATCTGCTTACCCTCTGTGGAACCTCTGTCATCCCCTTTTCTCTCTCGTCATGCCATTCTGTCCTTTTCTACAGAAAATGCCTGCCCTTTCTTTCCCTGGGTAGGAGGCTCTCTGCCTCCTCAGGAATGTTATTGTACCTCTCACCTTGATATGTAAAAACCTCTTTTGTTATCAGTCAGTTGCTCTGGAGAGCAGCTAGGCCTTGGGTCAAGGGGATGGTCTGAGCTTCATTTGCACAAGAATCAAAGCTAGTGTCTCTGCTAGCTTGTCTTTGCTTACATGACCTTATCCAGGTACTGACTCCAGCAGGGAAGTTACCTAGAAGTTCAACAGGCCTAAAAATATTTGGCCATGCAAGAATTTCATAGTATAAAACAGCTGGAATATTAAAGGCTAGATAGCACCAAATATTCATCATAAATGGCTTGCCTCTTGACAGACCCTTGGCCGGTCAAAGTTCAGCTTTAATACATAGCTGAATCTCTATGATATACTCTTGTGGCCCGCAAGACTCATTTAAAGTTTACAGAATATCATGGATAAGGGGTAGAAGGTAAGAACTGGAGGTCAAAAAGAGAGTTGCAAAATGCAATCTTCAAAGATATAACCACTGCAATCATGAACTCTCAGCAGGTATAGCTGCCTGTAGAGGGCCTGAACAAGAATGGGCTGGTCAGCAGTTAGGCAGAGATGAAGGAGGTGCTTAGGAGGCTTTACCATGACTGATGAATAATTTGCTTTTGATAGATTCTGGGAGATGGGGTAGTCTTGGTTTAGATGTACTTATGCTTATTGATTAAAGATTCTGAGTTTTTTTTTCATACAAATTTTGGCCATTGCAATATCTTCTTTGGAGAAATATTAACTGAGTTCTTTTGCCTGTACATAAGAATATGATACTTGTGTTAACTGATTTTCTTTTTACAGTGATAAGACACCTAAGAAAAACAGATAAAGGGAGATCTTTTTTTAACTTTTGCTCATGCTTTCAGAGATTTCAGTTAATAATGCTAGGTTCCATTGATTCTGGAACTGTGGTGATACAGAACATTCATGGCAGTGGCATCATATACAAGAAGCAGCAAACAGGAAGCAGAGAGCAACAAAGCACTGATTGGGTACAGCCATTAAAGGTATATCCCCAGTGACCTACTCTTTCTAATGAGGTACCAACCCTTAAAAGTTTCTAGAACCTTCTAAAATAGTGTCTTGAGATAAGAAGCAATAATTCCATACTTAAGAAAACTTCTTGTTCAAATCATAACACAGTGTTTGGATTACCGTAATTTCTGTATGATTTAAAAGCAATAAATATGAGAGCTTTTTTTTCAAGGTTAATTGGCTACACAGAGTTCCATAAGATTTTATTTGAGCTTTTATTTATTTTTGAGATTATAATATAATTACACTTTCCTCTTACCTTTCCTCCCTCCAAACACTCTTATATACTGGCCCTTGCTCTCTTCTGCATTCATGACCTCTTTTTTCATTAATTGTTATTACATACATTCATATATATGCATATATATTATTAAATGTAACATGTTCAGTCTGTATATGTTACTTGTGTGTATGTTTTCTGGAATGATCATTTGGTATTGGATAACCAATTGGTATGCTTTTCCCTAGGGAAGACTATTTCTCCCACTTTCAATATCACTTAGTTATGTGTAATTCTTTATGCAGGGTTGCGGCCTCTTGAGCTTTTTCCTATCTACTTTGTCATGTCTGTTGGTGACCTCCTTGTTCAGCTCATGTTTTGGCTATAATGTGGGAGTAGCTTCTGATATTCCTATGTGAATGATATCACAGTTAACTTCCAGATCTTCTGGCCCTTCTTCCACCTTCTCTTCCAAAATATTCCTGAGATTTATATACAGAAGAGTTTTGTATTTGTATCCATACAGAATTGGCTCCACCACTCTACATTTTGACTGGTTGTGGTTTTCTTTAGTGGTTTCTATCTGTTGCAAAGAGAAGTTTCCTGGGTGCTGGGTGAAAACTAAATTTGTATGTGGGTATAAGGACAAATGTTTAGATTGTTCTGAGTGATAATTCTGGTTTAGTAAAATAGTGATGGTAGGTTCTCCTACAATATCTATGACTTCACTAGCACTGAGTAGCTTGTTAGGTTTTCAGTGATAGGGATGGTTTCCCTCTTGTTGAGTGTGCCTAAAGCCCAATTAGAGAGATGTTGGTTACTACCCAGGTATGCATGCCACTACTGCGACTTTAGGATAATAGTGCCATTCTGATGGTTGACAGGGTTCATAGGCATTATACCTGGTTGGGACTTTTTGTTGTCTTCCTCCTTTAGAAGCTTGTACGGCACCTTCTGGTACCATGAAAACGAATCCTTAGGGAGGAGGCATTCAAGTGAGTTCCAGCTCAGTGGTCGCTGGGCCCTGTTTCTGAAAGTGCATTTTGTCTTTAGCAATAATGACTTACTTTCTACCTCTGGTACGGAACAACTAGGGGCAATAGCAATAGGCTGTATGCTTTGGGAGTCTCTTTGACAGCCTTGGCCAACATCTCAAAAGAGGGCTTTTCATGTCTAGGGGTTTTGTTGTGTGGCTTTTGGTTCTTTGAGGTAGCATTATCAGACTAGATGAGAAAAGTTCCTATAAAAGTTACATTATAGGTGTAGTTAGTATTTAAATTTCTGGCCTTATCAAACACTTATAGTTATTTTACCTTCCTTCCTCCTTCTGCATTTTCCTTCAAACTCTGTAAATATTCTCCCTTTTCCTATTGCCCCATCAAATCACTTGTAAACGGCATATTTAAAATAATTTTTATGCTTTTGGAAAAAGTACTGGAATATTGGTGGAAATTACAGTGAATCTGTATACTGTATTACTTATCATTGCCATGGTGACATTTTTGTCCTCTAATCCATGAGCATGAGACATGCTCCCATTTAATATTTGTTCCTTGAATATTTTTCAGAGCAGTTTTTTTTGTTGTGTTTTTGTTTGTTTGTTTGTTTTGTTTTGTTTTTCAAGACAGGGTTTTCTGTGTAGTTTTGTGCCTTTCCTGGAACTCACTTTGTAGAACAGGCTGCCCTCTAACTCACAGAGATCCGCCTGCCTCTGCCTCCCGAGTGCTGGGATTAAAGGCGTATGCTACCACCGCCCGGTAAAATAATTTAACTTTATTTTATGTGCATTCATGTGAAGGTGTCAGATCCCCTGGAACTGGAGTTACAGACAGTTGTGAGCTGCCATGTGGGTGCTGGGAATTGAACTCAGATCCTCTGGAAGAGCAGCTGGTGCTCTTCCACTAAGCCATCTCTCCAGTCCCCAGAGCAGTTTTTTTTTTTAATTTTAGATATATAAGTCTCTTTAATCACTGGTTAATGTTTTCCATAAGTGATTTGTTTTTTGGAGTAGTATTGTAAATTGGTTTCTTAATTTTTATATTTCAGTTTTTGAAATGTATATTTATTCAACAACAGTGATGCATTTTAGAATTATAATATCCAGTGAAAAAAACAAATTTCTCAGTATTTTCAAATTCTGAATATGTTATTCTTTCAGATTCAGAGACAATAAATCAGTATTTCCAGGAAAACTCAGAAATTAATTTCAAAATTATGATTATTTTAAATATTTAATAATCTTCACACTCTATTATTTGGATTGCTAAAGTTTATGTGTAAAGAATAAAACACAATAAATTTTGTAGTATTTACAAAGAACTAAAGCCTATATGAATATTCAAACAATGGAAAACAATTTAAAATCCAGATCTTCCAGTAAAATAAAAAGCCTTCATGGTATTACATGTGAATATTCCTCATTTAAGGATATTTTGCATTGAATACGTGTTATAGCTTGAGAAAGTAGTGAAAGAACTTACCTGAAACACACTATCTATGTGAACTCATTAGTAGGCATATTATGGTTTGTATTAGCCTTTCTTATTCTCCTTTCTAAATGCTGTACTAACACCATGTAGCATTTGTTTACTTATATGAATGTATATACTATAAACTAGGATCTGCAAATGAGAGAGAACATGCAAGTTTTTTATCTTTCTGAGATTGGGTGACCTTGCTTAATATTATGGGTCTAAATGCATACATTTTTCTGAATATTCTGTTATTTCATTTTTTCTCAGAGAAAAATGATACTCAATTTTGAAAACATATATGATCTTTTCTTTTCTCTCTTTTTTTTTCTTGAGACAAGGTCCCAAGATCTTACTGTGTAACTCTGGCTGGCCTGGAACTCACTATGTAGACTAGGCTGGCCTCAAACTCACAGAGATCCAACTGCCCCTTCCTTTGCCTTCTGAGTCCTGGGATTAAAGGTGTTCAGCACCATGTCTAGCCCTTTAGCAGGTTTTCGTTGGCCATTCACCCTGCTGATGTCAAACTATATTGATTGCATTTCCTTGCCATAATGAATACAATAGCAATAAGCACAGGATATGTAGGATATGGAGTTCTCTCTATATATGTTCCCAGAAGTGAAATAGCTGAATCATATGGTGGTTCCATTTTTAATTTTCTGAGAGAATCTGCACAGTGATTACAATAATGACTTCATTAATTTGCACCCCCATCAACAGAGAATAAATGTCCACATCCTCTCCAATATTTATTGTTAGATTTCTTGATAATACACATTCTGATTGGCCATGAGGTGAGATAGCTCAATGTAGTTTTAATTAGTGTTTTCCTGGTGACTATGGATGTTGACCACTTTTTGTGATAGTTATTTGATATTTGTGTCTTTTTTAACTGTATTCATTTCATTAACCCATTTGTTCATTAGCCAATTGGCAGTTTTATTTCCTTGGTACTTAATTTCTACAATTCGTTGTAAATTCTATATATTAGCCCTTTTCTACAGTGTAACTGATAAGGATTTTCTCCTATTATAGGGTCCTCTATGTGCTCTGTTGACAATTTCATGTACTCCCATCTGTTGATACTTGCAGCTAATTCCTGTGCTGTTGATATTCTGTTCAGAATGTCCTAGCCTACATACTTCACTGACTTAAAGAGTATTCCCTATGTTTTCATATAGAACTTTCAGTGATTTAGTTTTTAAATAAAACTTTTCATCCATTTCAAACAAATTTTATGGAAAAGGGGAAGATACAGGTCTAATTTCATTCTTCTATAGCTGGTATAAGCCCATCAAGGCACACAAAGTGGCCAGGCTCCACCCCTGAGGACCTCCAATAACCAAGCCATAGAACACTCTAAAGGCCATAATGGCCAAACTCAGCCCCTCCAGATGTAGATGGCCAAGCTCCACTCTACAAAGCAGAAAGCCCAAGCTCAGGACTTGAAAATCCACCAATTTTCACCCTGGAAAGCTCTCCCCTCCAAGAATCCTTGTCTTCTGTTCAGTTCTTTGCTGCTTCTCAGCCTGAACAGAGGCAGCCATCCTCCTGGGTTTTTTCCTCCCAGTAAATCTCTTTTGCTAGGTTTGTTGTGCAGTATAAGGGTTGTTGTGTAGTGTGAATTTGTGGTATTTCTTGGCTCCTGACTGCCAGGATAATTTCCCCCTAAGAGCTGTAACATTTGCATTGGGGAAACCTCTCCCCTGCTAGGCAGAGATGTATTAATTGCATTGGGAAACAACCCTCACTCCCCCACTCACTGCCCAGCAAAGCCATAACACTTGTTGGGGAAACCTTCCCCTTCAGAGCTGTAACACATACAGGTGGGTATCAAGTTTTGCCAGCAGCATTTGTTGAAAAGACTTTTCCCCAATGTATGTTTTTAACTTCTTTGTTAAGAATTAGATGATTGGTTTATTCCAGGGTCTCTCTTTTGTTCCATTTTTCTACCTGTGTTTTATTTTGTACCAGGACCAGTTGTTTTTGTCGCTACAACTCTACAGTATAATTTGAAGTTTGGTGTTTTGTTTTACTCCTTAGAAATGCCCTGGATTGTATGTGGTCTATTTTTATTGCATTCAAATTTGTTGCTTGTTTTTTCTAAATCTGTAAAACATGACATCAGAATTTTGTTAAATCTCAAGATGAATTTCAGTAGGGTAGCATTTTCATAACATTAATTAATTTTTATTTTACAATGATTATTGCTTTGTACAAATACTCAAATAATCTCTTTTTTATTTTGAATATCAAAATTTTCCAAAATCCGCTCATAATTTGTGACAATTTCCTGTATATTTAATGTTTTCTATATATAAAATCATATAAACTTTAAAAATTAATATAATATTTCTTCCTTTTAATGTCTGTGTTCTTATTTCGTTTCTTTTTTTAATTGTTATGCCTGGGTTTTCTAATAAGATAATGAATATAACAGGTAAAAGTAGGATTTTTTGCCTTGTCTCTGATCTAAGAAAAAAAATCAGTCTTTTGCTATTGAGTTACTAAATACAGATTTTATGTATCTGATTTTTATTATGTTGAATATTTTCTCCTATTCTTGGTTTATTTGGGATATTTAATATACAATATACTAAAGTTTTTAAAGTTAAATGATTGTGTTTTTTCTACTTAATTCTTTAAATACATTATATTACATTGATTTTTGTATTTTAAAACATCCTTGCATTGATATTGGGAATAAATCTGAATTCATACTGTTGTATGTTCTGTTTAATATATTGGTGAATACTTTTTGATAATATGTCACTAAAATTTGTATTATAGGTACTCACGAGGAATTGATTAGTTATGTTCTTTTCATGTAATATCTTCATAGTATCAGAGTAATGCTAGCCTTATAGAATTATTTTCAGGGTTATTACTTTTTGGGAGGTATTTTACAAATTCCCCTATTTCCCTCCTATTCACATGCCAGTTTAATTTTTGTATTTGTTCATTATTTTTAGCGATTAAAATTGTGTGTTTCTAGGGTTTTTTTCTCATTTCACCCAGGTAATTTCATTAGTTAAATTTGTAGAAATTTGCTCTTAATGCCTGATTTAAAAAAATTATGAATTCAATATGGCTCTCAGTTTAAGATGACTTAAATCCAAGATGGCAGGGGAAGAATGGGGAAGCAGATCACATCGTGGTGATAAGAGCCTGTGCAAAGCCTATTCATATCAAAGCAGAACAGGAATCACAGAGTAAGGTAGAAACAATGGCATAATATCTAAAGGAATACACCTAGTGACCTACTTTAGCCAGAAAGTTTACATCTCCAAAAGTTTCTTGTAGCTGGAGTTTTCTCCAGTCCTGCCCAGGCCCATAGCCACTCAGACCCAAGTAAACAGAGACTTGTATTACTTATAAACTGTATGGCCCTGGTAGGCTTCTTGTTATCTAGTTCTTATATCTTAAATTAACCCATTACTATAAATCTATAAACTGCCACGTGGCTTGTGGCTTACCAGTACTTTTACATCTTTCTTCCTCTGTGTCTGGCTGGCTACTTCTGACTCAGCCTTCCTGTTCCCAGAATTCTCCTCTCTGCTTATCCCACCTATACTATACTTCCTACCTGGCTACTGGCCAATCAGCATTTAATTTATCAATCAATCAGAGTAACACATTCACAGCATACAGAAAGACATCCCCAGCAATTTCTGTGATCTGACAAAAACAAAAAACAAAACAAGACAAAACACTCAAAACATGAACCAGGGGGGATATTTCTAATTTAAACCATAATATATATTGTGCTTGTTGGCATATAAACATTATTTGTATAGATTTGTTTTAATGTCTATAACATTGGTCAAGGTATCATTTATTTTATTAATAATATCAGTAATTTGAGTCTTCTCTGTTATTTTCTTAATCTAGCTAAAGATCTGATATATTTTGAGGATTCAACTTCTATTTACATATTTTGTCTATTGTTTTGTATCCAATGCTTTATTTTTCTCTATTATAGTATAATAACTTGTTCCTTCTGCTAAGTGTTCAATAACTTTTCATTTTTACCAAGAATAAGTTGTTGATCCAAAATATTTATCTTATTTTTTGTGTGTATATGAGAGAAAACATATATTTGTCATTTGATTTTTTTTCTTTTACTGAAAAAACGATTCTTTTTAATGCAACATATTTTGATTATTGTTTCCCCTCCCCCTACTCCTCCTAGTTCCTTCTGCCTTCTCCTCCTATCTGAATCCATATCCTTTCTTTCTCTCTTTAGAAAACAGACATTTATGGAATAATAATAAGATAAAATAAGATAAAGCAAAAATAAACAAATCTGAACAGAACAAAACAACCAAACAAGGAAATGAGCTGAAGATGAACACAAGAAACACATCTAGACATGAAGACACACATTCATACACATAGGAATCCCATAAAAATTCAAAACTGGAAGACATAATATATATGCAAAGGACCTATATGGCTTTAAAAAATATCCTGATTAACATTATGAGACAGAAAACCCCCAAAGATGCCATTGAGTTCATTTTCTGTTGTCCGTCTACTGCTGGGCATGCAACTTACTCTTAGGAGTGGTTTGTTTCTCCAGTGAGACTCCCTTGGAGAAACTAATTTTTCATTTGAAAGTGGGTATCAATTGAACACAGTTCTGGGGTTAGAAACAGGGCCTGTGTCCACTTCTCCTTTCAGCTCTAGGACTCCATCTCCCACAGACCAGTGCAGGCCCTATGCAAGCTGCCATCGTCTCTGAATTCATATATGCACCTGCTCTGTTGTGTTGAAAAAGCCTTTATTCCTTGGTGTCTTCCATTCCCTCTGGCTCTTACACTTTCTCCATCTCTTCTTCCACAGAGTTTCCCAAGAACTGAGGGAAAGGATTTAATGGAAACATCCCTTTTAGGACTGTTTCCAGGTTGCTCACTCTCTTTATTAGCAGTGAGAATGCATATCTGTTATCATCTGCTACAGAAGGAGGCTTCTCTTATAATGGCTGAACAAGGTACAGATCTATGAATATAGCAGAACATTATTAGGAGTCATTTTATAGCCATTATTCCTTTAATAGAATAGTAGTAACTGGTTTTCCCCTAGATCCCTGACCTAGCTAGTCTCAGGTTCTTGGCTACCTATGTAGCTTTGGGTATGGATTCTATCTCATGGAATGGACCTTAATTCAAATCAGGTATTTTTTGGTTATTCCCACAAGCTTTATGTCACTATTACACTGGTATATCTTGTAGGTAGGTCACCATTGTAGAGTAAGAGTTTGAGCTGAGTTGTTGTTTTCCTTTTTCCTTTGGTGGCATGCAGAGTACCTTCCAGTACAAAGAAAACTAGTCCATAGGGATGATGGCTATAGGAAGACACCAGCTCAACTTCTCCTTGTTCAATGAGTTGTGTAGGTGCTGTCTTTAGCAATCAGGCTTTACTCTCGATTTGTGGAGAGCCACCAATAGCGTTGGTAATATCATGGGTTGTATCCATGTTCCCATGAGACCCCATTGGCAAAGCATTTGATTAGATATAACCCATTCCTGGTATTAAAAGCACCATTTGGCGACAGGAGATATCTGGTTGGGGCTCTGTATCCCCTGTTACATTCCTGGTATTAAAAGCACCATTTGGCGACAGGAGATATCTGGTTGGGGCTCTGTATCCCCTGTTACTTGGTGATTTTATTTAGATTGCCTTCATATATGTATATATTTTAGGAAGCTTCTGTTGCATTAGGTTTTCATACTACTCCTCAAATGGATCTCAGTTTTAGCTGTCTCTCCCTTTAGTACTCCCTCACTTCCTCTTTATTCACCCTTCCTGTCTGATCTTCTCCATCCAGTGCTGCCCACATGATTCATCCATAGATATCTATTCTATTTCCCCTTCATAGGGAGATCAACTTCCTCCATTCACTTACTCTCTACGTCTCTACCTAACCTCTGTGGTTACACGGATTTTCACTTGCTTATCAATAACTTAATAGGTAGCACTCACATATAAGTGAGTATGTGCCATATTTGTCTTTCTGGATCTGAGTTATCCCCCTAAAGATGATTTTTTTCTAGTTCTATCTACTTATGTGTGAGTTTTATGATTTCATTTATTTTTATTGCTTAATAATATCCCATTGTGTAAATATATTACATTTTCTTTACCCATTCATCCTTTGATGGACATCTAGGTTGTTCCCAATTTCTGGCCATTATGAATAGAGCAGCAATGAACATGGTTGGGGAAGTGTCTCTATGGTGGGATGAAATGTTCTTTGGGTTTCTTTTAGGCTTATGCCCAATAGTAGTATAGCTGTGTAGATGGAAGTTTTCCTGTGTCCTGCAGCTACTCAGTCCCAAATAAACACTTAGAGGCTTAATATTAATTAAAAACTATTTGGTCTATGGCTCATGGTTTATTATTAGCTAACTATTACATCTTAAATTAACCCATTTCTATTAATCTATATTTTGCCAAGTGGCCATGGCATTACTGGTCTGCTAGCATCTTGTTCCTTGGGCAGCTAGATGGTGTCTGCACTGACATTGCCCTCTTCTCCCT
The DNA here is from genome assembly GCA_902168405.1 of Peromyscus aztecus. Classification (NCBI taxonomy): domain Eukaryota; kingdom Metazoa; phylum Chordata; class Mammalia; order Rodentia; family Cricetidae; genus Peromyscus; species Peromyscus aztecus. Next base: position 59,034 of record CABHPQ010093064.1, read on the forward strand.
ATATCTTTACTTAGATTTCTTGCCTGGCTATAACCTGTCTTGCCATAGGCCAGAGCAGCTTCTTTATTAAACAATCGTAGCAATATATATTCACAGCATACAGAAAGACCATCCCACAGCACTTCACCTTCTGTCTAATCAAAAAGGAAGGTTTTCATTTTAACATAGTAAAATTACATATAACAAAACAGTTATCAAGCAAGAGTTACAGTTATAATATCTGGCAAAATTAAAGAAAATATCCTATCATCTATCCTATATCTGTGAGTATAAAAGTTTACATCTACCTTATCTTTTGTTATAATTAAGGAAAACTTGTGGGGCAGGAATTCACAAAAAAGCCACTTGCCTGTGGCTTTGCAGCTACCGGCTCAGGCCGGAGCTACACAAGGCTGGAGTCACTAGATTTTACTTTTCTTCCCCAAGCCCTCTGAGGGAGTCTGGGAATTTTTTCTGTTGTAGCCTCTCTGCAGCAGACTCCTCAGACTGTTGAGCTCCAAAAGCCACAGTAGTCAGCAACTTTCCCACATTAAAAAATGGGAAACACTATTACCATGGAGGGAGTTTGGTCTCTGTTTGATAATACGTTAGACTGTTTGAAAACAGAACAGTTAAATGAGAGGATAATTAGTGTAGATGGGATTTACATAATGTCAATTATAAATATTAACTGTTTGATCATTTTTTGTTTTATCACTTAAAACGTTGGTTAATATGAGTGCCAAGATAAAAGTTTTAGAAAAAACTTGTTGCCGGGCAGTGGTGGCACATGCCTTTAATCCCAGCACTCGGGAGGCAGAGCCAGGCAGATCTTTGTGAGTTCGAGGCCAGCCTGGTCTACAAAGCGAGATCCATGAAAGATGCAAAGCTACACAGAGAAACCCTGTCTCCAAAAAACAAGAAAAAGAAAAAAAAGAAAAAAAAGAAAAAAAAAAGAAAAAAACTTGTTAAAACAGATCATAGAGCTATTTAGATCCAGACAGAAGAATTTAAATGAGAACCAATCTCAGCATTGCATTATAAGGATACAGAGAAACAGCCTAATGCTTTCAAACAGCCAACCTTAGAACCTTACAGGAACTTCCAAATGATTCATATACCCCAGACTTTGTAAGAGCTGAATGGACTCCTGTGTAAATGTTAGATTTGAGGAGATTCGAGGAATGCACTCACCTTTTGTGAAGCAGATGTTAAATTCCTGGTCAACTTGTAATTCACTTAAGACTGGAGAGATTTGGTTGTAGCAGTCTTGGAGCCGGTCCCCAATTACAATGAAGGACCTGGTGGAAGAATGAGGCTAAGACCATTGAACAATGAAGTAGGACTAGAAGTATTGAAATCTCCCAAGACTTATGATTTATTATGATAATGTAGAAAGGTAATCTTTATATGATAAACATACCCTAGCTTTATGCCTTATACAGCAGCCATGAATGCTTGGGACAGAATTGAAGAAGTAGGAAAGAAAACTGAATCACTTACAAAAATCATACAGGGTCCAAAAGAAACTTTCACTGATTTCTTACAAAGATTGACTTCAGCAGTAAATAGAATGATACCAAATCCAGACACTAGACAAATAATAATTGGATCTCTGGCTTTTGAAAATGCTAATGCACAGTGTAAAAGGGCAATTAGGTCACTAAAGGCAAGATCAGCATCCTTGGAGGAATGGATACAAGATACTATCAATATTGAATCACATGACCATGATGATGCTTGGATTGGAGAGGTGATTTCCAGAGGTTTGAAGAAAAATCAAAACGCCAAATGTTTCAATTTCAGTAAAGAGGGTCACATAAAAAGGGACTGTAAATAGGACATTCCTAGAAACAATGTTTTTGCTAAGAATAATCCCAACAGAATACCCTCCCTTGTGGATTATGCAGAAGGTATGGCAAAGGCTGACATTGGACTAATGAATGTAGATCAACAAGGGACAGACAATGTAATCTTTTGCCTTTGTCATCAGGAAATGCCTTGAGGGGCCTCTCTGAGGCCCTCATGTCAAATTTGGTTCCATTCACTCCTGTCATCATGGAAGAAACTCCTTCCCAGAGCAAATAGAGAGCCTAAATGCCTACTATAAGAAACCATACTGCTCTGGATGATATAACAGCTATAGAAGAGAAAATAAAAATTTCAAGAGAAACCATAGATCAAAACTGATAAAAGTTCAATTTGTACAAGAGAGACCTCTTAATAAGAAGAGATGATAGTTCATCATCCAGTAGGACCACTCAATTTAAGTTAACTTTAAGGCTAACAAATGCTTCTCATTTGATCAGATGTAACTTGCCAAAAGAGAACCTCACCCAAAGTTAGGGTTGGAGCAGGGTTTTGTTTTTGTTTTTGTTTTTGTTTTTTTTTTTCGTTCCAAGAAAATAAAAACAACCATCTAGAGGAAATTAATGACCTTTGGACAAATAAGCATCTAAAAAAGGGAGAACTACCTAGAAAACTTATCAAGGAAAGGGATAATCTGACCTAATGTGATCTCTGAAGTCTACAAAAAGATGATGAGACCCCACAGTGATGATTCTAAATCAGCTATAATAATGCCACTAAGCTCACAAACACCACCTAAAGATCAGATTAGGACTACAAACTGCTCAGGACAATTTTGAGGTGGCTAGCTGAGATGATCCAGCCTCACAGACTACTCTAGCCAGGACGTGAGATAAGTCCTGCACTTTCCCATTTTGCAGACACTGGACAACAAATAATGCAGCTACATCTCCCAGGACTTGTCAATTAACCCAAATTTTCAGGATTTCCTAAAGATGCCTTCACCCTCAGACAGCAAGAAGTAAATTTAAGATCATGGCATCCACATTCCCAACAGGTGTGGTGGGTGGTTTTTTGGTCGTTCAACAGATTATGGATATTTGTCATTGTTTAGGGTGGTTGATTACAAGTTGTAATTGGTAATGATCAAGAAAAAAGCTAAAGAAAGGAGATTAGATTCAGGGTTCTTGTTTTTTTTTTTAAAGAGGATATAGATATGATAAGATAAAAGGTAGATTATTGAATCTACTTTGAAAAGAAAAAAAGACAATATGGATACGAATAAAAAGGTAGATTATTGAATCTCCTTTTAAAAAGCAACTACCTGTTTTAAATATTTTACATTGATATAGATCTTTGTATATTGATACATTTTGAGATTATTTTTGTTAGAACATACTGTACATATGTTTCTAATCTTGTTTAAGGTATTGTACCTATACAACTCATTTAACAACATAATGCAAATTTCTAGTCCTTGAAAGTTATTATTACAAACTATTTAGGATAATAAGAAAATGCAGTTTAGTAGTTAGTCACCTATTAGAAGCAAACTTATAGTCATGTTAGGTATGTTTTCAAGGTCAAACAAAGATATAGTCTAGATAGACAGGTCATTTTCAAACAATTCAGAGATCTATAAAGTATGGCATTTAAGATGTTTTAATAACATAGGTACTTTTTTATGACAATGAGACGTGTTTGCTCCTGGCAGCACCAATCATATGGAGTTTACCTTCTTTGTGGCAAAATTTAGCCACTGGATAACAAACTGCCCTTACCTCGACTGCTGACAGTATACTGTCCAAATGGGACAAGCAGGACACAAAAGAAAGGACTGCGAAACTTTGCCAAGACAAGGTAGGACAGCCCTTCAGAATATCCTGTTTCACAGAAAAGTCTGTAATATATGCTAGGCCTGTAGGCCAAAGATGGATGTTCCAATGTTGCACAGGAACCTTGGGTAACTGTCCAGGCAGCCAGCTGTTTCTGCCATTTCTCATAATTTTTGGAAGTCACTTGCTTGTAATTCCTGTTTACTCAGGTAATATTATTTCCTTCTCAGGTCTCTGAGAGAGTTGAAAACTAGTTACAGTTTTCCTTATTAACAAATTCAGAAAAGAAACTCACTAAAGAGGTATAAAATGTATAAGTTTCAAAGACTTCAAAAGATAGTTTTCAGTTGGTAATACAAGTTAGAAAGTGAATTAGGTACAATGCTTTGGACTCACCAAGATAAGATAAATAATGGAGTATTTTCTCTGGATCTGTCAAATGTTAATGGACTGGACATTGCTAATGTAATTCTTGACTGTATATATTGTATATAGTTATTGTACTTATTGTATATAGTTTTTCTTATATTAGTTATAAACTTTTTTATTTTAGACCAAAAAAGGGAATGTGGTGATATTTTGTATATTCTCTAACCAAATAAACCAATAAATCTGTCTGAAGATCAGAGGGCAGAGACAACCACAGAGTTAGCCATAGAGACCAGGCAGTGGTGGCACACACCTTAAATCCTAGCACTTGGGAGGCAGAGGCAGATGGATCTCTGAGGTCATCCTGGACTATACTAGATTAATCCAGTCTAAAAGAGATACAGAGTCAGGCTGTGATGGCTTACACCTTTAATCTTAATACTTGGGAGTCACATGCCCTTAATCCTAGCACTAGGAAGGTTGACACAGGAAGTGATATGGCTGGATAGAGAAGGGAATATAAGGCAGGAAGAGACAGGAGTTCAATGTCCTTTCAGCTGAGGAGTTGGTGAGAGGTGGCTGTGGCTTATTCCTTTGTCTCTCTGATCTTTTAGTATTTACCCCAATATCTGGCTCCAGGTTTTTATTAAGACCAGTTAGGATTCGTGCAACACAGTTGGACCTTGAGGTAGATCTGTTCCTGGCTTCCTGAGGAAATACAACAGTGATTGCTACAGTGGCTGTATAAAGTTTGCAGTACCAGCAGCAATAGATGAGTGTTCTCCTTTCTTCACATCCTTGCCAGCATGATTTGTTACTTCTTTTATTGATTTTTATCATTCTTATTAAGATGATTGAAGTATTTTTGATTTGCATTTCCCTGATTATTGGTGAAATTATTAAGGCCACTCCACATAGTTAAAAGGGAGGTTTATTTTGTGGGGTAATTTACAAGTGAATGGATAGTTTACAGAGTCTGGGAAAGGTGTGGCGTAGTCCGGTGGTGTTCTCTGGAGAACTCTGCTCAGTCTACCTCCACCGTCCAGGGTCCAGGAACCAAGAGAGCCGGCGCATCCGGATCTCGGGTCTTCAGGGTCCTCTCTTGGCCCCGCCTTGTAGGCGTGATAGTTACCTAAGCCTCAATGGGGGTTGGAACTTCCAGATCAAAGCTGGAATGGCTACCCACTACACCTGATAGCTAAGAATGTTGAACATTTCTTTAAGTGCTTCTCAACAGTTTGACTTTCCTCTTTTGAGAATTCTATTTAGATCTGTACCCAGTTTTTCAATTGGGTTGTTTTCTTGATGTCCATTTTTTGTTTATTTGTTTGTTTTTAGTTCTTTTAGAATTTAGGGTATTAGCCCTTTATCAGATGTAGCATTTGAAAAATCTTTTCCCATTCTGTAATCTGCTGATTTGTCCATATGACAGTTTTCTGATCTAGTTTGATGAGAACTGTTTTTGAAGGTGCTGTCTTTTTCATAGTATGTATTTTTTGTTGTTTTTATCAAAAAGTCAAGTTTCCATAGGTGTGTGGAATTATTTCTGTGTCTTCAATTAGACTCCATTAATCAATGTGTCTGTTCTTGTGCCAATACCAAGCTCTTTTTAATTACTCTAGCTCTGTAGCACCATTTGAGATTGGAGATCTCCAGCAGATTTGTTATCATCTAGGATTCTTCAGTTATCCTGTTCCTTGTATGTGTTTGTGTGTGTGTGTGTGTGTGTGTGTGTGTGTGTGTGT